>CM052956.1:3000000-3223150 GCA_028554685.1 Agrotis ipsilon
GATAGTTATATCACAGATTTCTTTGAATGTCTTTACTCTTGAGGCTGCAATGGTATATGACTGTAAGTTAAAATCGATAATACTCATATTTGTAAGATAGTCGTAAACTAAGCCAAATCAATGTTCTAAGTTACTTACTAATAACTTTACAGGCCTACTATTAAAAGTAGCTGTGACATACGGTTGGACAGACAGACATGACAAATCCACAAGAGTTCCCGTTTTTTGCTATTTGGCTACGGAACCCTAAAAATAAACGAGACCGTCTTTCGAAGAATCCTATCAAATTAGTTTCAATCTCCAAATATGCAAAACCAGATGCAAGTAAACACCCATTAAGCCTTATATAAAATTCGCAAAAAAATAGCAAGCGCGATGAATGCATTGCCGCATTTGTTTGATCAACTAAATTCATTGTCCATTAACAGTCCGCAATGTAGTCAAAATTGCATGCAACTATTGTAAAATTCTTGCAACCTGTAAATTGTATTATGTATGAAAAGTTTTATTTATCTGCTATATCTTCAGATTCTGGGTTAGAAAACACGAAGTTTAATAGGCGATAACGACTGTCAAAGTTCCACAAATAATAGCCAGGAGCAATGGCTTAAGTTAGTGTGCTTTTCGTTCGAAGCACAGACCGTATTTCAAAGGATAGAAATGTGATTTCGGAACGCGTTGGCTCATATTGCACTTGCCAGAATACTGGAAACGAATCTCAGTGTCAAGCGTAATGGGTTGCAGGATACACTTATACCGCGACTCCGGTACATAAAGAGCCACTGAAGAACACCGTGGATTTTAGTCAGTACGAGTCCTGCCCTGCCCTGGGTGGGAGGACTCATTTGATGATTTTACCACCATGGTTTCCTTATCTAAAAGTGGCTTAATAATAACAACTGCTTTAAAAGTCAATCTTTAAGTCGCGCTTTATTGGTTAGAGGATGGGTGACCATTTATTATAGCGAGTCTCCTCCGTGTCTTGGAAAGCACCTAAAGCCTTAAAGGCTTCAAGCAGGGAGCGGGGCGCGGCGCAACGGTATCGTAGCGTGTGCTTGGCGTGCTGGCTTAGTATGACGTCACACCAAGTTTGGCGGGGTGTGACAAGCCATGCCAGCCTTGGCGCGAAGACAAAAGACGGTGCAGCGGGAGCGCAAGTCCTGCCGCGCTTCCACCGCGCTCCCGCCAAACACACGACACGCTGCCGTCGCGCCCTCGCCCAGCCCTGTTTGACGAAGCCTTTAAGCCGGTAGTTCCTTTTTTTAGGAAAGTCCTGCATACAAGTATGACGTCACATTAGTATACAAGTTGTTTGAATTGAAAAAAGAAACCTTCCATCTATATATATATAAATGAAACCCGGTTTCCGTTGTCACGACATAACATGAAAACGGCTTGACCGATTCGGATAATTATTTTTTTTTGTGTTAGTAACCATCAGGACCGGGTTTTAGACCGGGTCCTCCACCCGTGCGAAGCCGGGACGGGCCGCTAGTAGCTAATAAAAGATAATCTACTTTTCATTTATATGCAAATAAAAGTAATTTTCAGGATTTACACTATTACAGGATTAATTTTACTTCACAGTAGCACTAACCACTTATTCCTAACGTAAGAAAATCTTAAATCTCAAACCAAAAACTTACATTACACATTTATTTAAAGCTTTCTTAGCAGCGTATGCAAAACGGGTAACCCACATTCTGCGAACAACCGGATGAAAGTAACAAAAAAATAAGGTTTTTTTGTTCAACAAAAAAAACTGCATACGCTCGTTGAGTCGAGTGCACATAATTACCGTATTTTTTGGGTGGAACAGAAACATTTTCTCGTTTAAGTCGTGAAGGTACGTAGCGCACTGTTTTCAGCTGTATTACCATCCGTTGAATAAATACGGCTTTTATTTACATTTTTTCTTCTATAAAAAAAAATCACCACTTCAGTACCCTTATTACGAGTTTTCACTCTTTTACTTTACAGCGTCTTTCCAGTATTTACAGCGTTTCTTGTATGCAAAAATGTAACAGCGCCTCTGGGGTGTGAAGAAGGAACTAATTTTTTCCTTGAAAATTGTCAATTTGAAATTGTCAAAGTTCCAGTTTATTTTACGTCTCAAATACTGAAAATTAAATTAAATGCTAAGGGTACAAGAATTTCTCCTGTATCTGCATTGTATAAAAATCTCAAAAATAAAATGTTTTCCGTGTGTGAATCGAAAGGAGATTCGTTGTGCAACAGCTGAATTCTCAGTAATTGCGCTAAAGAGTTAATACATTCGTTATGTATTACTTATTTGTTCCAAAATATGTACGTACGTAACGTTATTAAAATATTAATGCAACCAGCAATTTAATTGGAATTGGAAGCTGAGCTCCGTACATAATTTTACATTCTATAAAATACATTTGTAATTACAATTACTGAGTTCAAAATCTTCTTCATTTTATTCCACTTTGAGTTTTACACATCCACAGACACTCCTCGGCATGAGAAGCTTAGCTTTGCTCGACCATCCAAAGACTGACTTCGGCATAAGTTACTATTATCTGACAGCTCACTATCCGCACCCGCTCTATGGTCAAATCAAATAGCGCTACACACAAAAGAAAGGACAGAAAAGATATTTCACATTAAAACTCGTAAACAAAAAATAACCTGGGTGATACCCGGGTATGCGGACGGCAAGTAATAGGTGACTCACCGGTCCGGTTTTTTCAGTCTCTTTTGCTTCACCTTGCGAGGGAGGAATCACTTGGATTGCGGGACATACGTACACCGCGACTCCGGTATACAAAAGGCTACTGAAGGACACCGCGGGAGGACTCATTTGATGATTTTACCACGTAAAAAACAAAAAGGGAGGAATCATTTGATGATTTAAATACGACAAAAAAAGTAAAACTTACCTACCTCTCAAATTATTCTCATACATTAAACTTCGCCAAAACCATTACAAGATCACATTTCGCCGAGACATCTTAAAAAGTATCAAAAAGGCAACGTGGAACGTCGCAATTTCTAAACCAAATTCCGTGCCTGAATATTTTAATGGCACGGGACCCTCAAATGGAGTAGTTTTATGCTCCAAAGCTTTTCATACCACAAGTACGTTTAAAATATAAAAGTTCACATTAAAACCATTAAATGTTGAGTTTATATGTACATATTAATCTGTTTTGCCTGTAGTATTTCTGTCCTGTATGCGGTTCAGGCAAATTATGTATCTTTTAATTCGAATGTTGTGGTGATGGCCCTGGTCTGGTTTTAATAGTTTTAATGGATACTGTTGAGGGTTTTATATTTCTTTTAATATTGTGCAAATGGAATATTTTAATTGTATCCACGTCATTTGAGAATAGTGAAGGTATTTAATGTTTTATTATTGAAATGAACGTGCCAAACTTATTCCGAATTATATTTTAATTCGCGTCCAATGAAGCTGATGCAACTACTATTAAAGATACAGAGTATATTAAGCAGTATTTGAAATAAACTATCTATTATGACTTTTTTTTTTTCTATATTTCTTTACTCTTTTTTCTTCGAAATCGAAATTAATATTGTATCTCTGTTCGCATTCTTTGACCGCTATTTGTGATTGGAGCCATCTTTTGGGCTCAGATTGGCTTAGTCGGCTGTTCATTAAATACAGACAAAGATAGGAGATAAAGATTATAATACGTTATTATTTTCAAACATTCATCGAAAAGAAAGTAACCCTTGAAAACAATGACTAGACTTTTATTACCCCTTCGACTTAATTCGACCGCGGCGAATTTATGGAGTTAAGTTTCTGTCTATGTTTGAGAAATTGCAAAAAATAGAGAAGTTTGAAAAGAAATCACTTTCATCATTGGATTGATTGGCGATTCTATGTGCTTGCATTGTGTTCAATTCAAAATCACCAAAAAGAACAGCCAACTGCAACGGATTCTCTCACAAAAAAACACTAATCTGGGAAGGAGATTAAATAAAAAGTAAAAGTAACTGAATGTCAGTTCGTAAGCAATTGAATCCTACAAACAGTCCTTGCATTAATTGGTACAGTAATTTCACAAAAGCAGAACAGCTATGTTCGCGTTTACTACACAGATTTGACAGTTATTTCGATAAAGGGAATGATTTCCTTTGGCACACATTATGATGTTGTTGCTGTCATCGGTAAACAAGTATCCTTTGCTCGTCAGAAACTCAATAAAGCTTTGGCAGACTAAATAGCGAGGCATTTATGACGAAATATGTGCGCAATGATTGTATGCACTGACTTGCACGGAGGTGATCGCGCTGATGACGCCAAATAGCCTTGTAATACACTAATCATTTAAAAAAACACCTAGTTATGAAGATTTTGTTTTTTTTATCTATCACACAACGCCATCTAGTCCCAAGCTAAGCCAAACGCCAGTTTTATGTTATTAGCAATAGAATGTACAACCGCCTAAACAAAAAGTTAAACATTTACTCATTACCTAAATATTATTGCAAAAACGTACTCAGAGACTATCTTCATACTCTTAATTATGACAAAACTGAGGATCTCCTGCTGGGTTAATTATAGTCTTAATTTATCACAAAACTGGCACTGGCATAGCAGTCAGGGTCACTAAGAGCTCTTACACACGAGCGGCATGTTCCCAACGGCAGAGGTAACTGCAGCCGTCGACGGGCATCGGCGGCATGTCGACGGCTGCCGTCGACGCGTCAATGGAAGCCGTCGATGCATCGACGGCAGAAGTCGACTTAAAACGACACTTGCAGTTGTAGCGACGGCTGCCGTCGACATGCCGTCGACATGCCGCCGACGCCCGTCGACGGCTGCAGTTACTTCTGCCGTTGGGAACATGCCGCCCGTGTGTAAGAGCTCTAACAACGAGACCAACAGGCCAGTCAATTGTATTTATTGTTGTATTTATAGTTTATTACTTGTCGAGGCTCTCTATAACATGTTTCCAATCGTATCAATAGACAGGCATCAATGACAGATGCTCGCACTATACACCTCATGATTATTGACGTTAACTTATTCAATTGTTCTCTGAGCGAGTTAAAAAGGCGTAATGGTTGTAATCTCTATATATATAAAATTCAAAACTGACTGACTGATCTGACAACGCACAGCCCAAACCGCTGGGCTTAGAAACTTGAAATATGGCATAAGCCCTCCTTATACCACGTAGGTGAGCACTAAGAACAGATTTTGCGAAATTCGGCCCCAAAGGGGTTATTTTAGGGGTTGATAGTTTGTATGAAACTTCGCTACTAATGGTGCTATGAATTTCAAATTTTGCATGGGGTGTCTTTTTAGAACGTAGATGCTCACTATGACGGGATTTTGTGAAATCCGACCCCTGAGGGGTTTATTTTTGGGGTCGATAGTTTGTATGAAACTTTGTTACTACAAGTGCTAGGCGTCTCAAATCTTGCATGCCGGTTCTTTTTAAGACGTAATTGCTCACTAAGGGAAAAAAATTGTAAAACTCGACCCTTAAGGGGTTGTTTTTGGGGTTGATAGTTTTGAGACTTCATTTTTTACATTATGTATTCTTTTTTGGACGTAAGTGATACTAAAGACGGGATTTTGTGAAATTCGACCCCCAAGGTGTTGTTTTTGTTAAAACGGGATGGAAGTATTGATAGTTAGAAGACTCAAATTTTACAGGGTTCTACTTAAGACATAGCTTCTCACTTAGAGAGGATGTTGCGAAATTCAACCCCTTAGGAGTATTTTTGGGAAGGAATCCCAATATATGCATTGGGTTATTTTTTGAACGTAGGTACCACCCAAGACAGGATACTGCGGTTAGATAGAAATTTTGTTGAATATTGATTAAGATTTTTAAAAAGTATCCCTTATAGAGGGTGGCTGGGAGTAGAAATTCACAAAAGCAAAGTTCGAAAATCATGCGGACGAAGTCGCGGGCGGAGTGCTAGTAAATTACAAAAGTACTATACCTACTACCATTTAAGGTTATTCTGTGATCATAGTCGTAGGTATAATGGAGAAAATTAATAAGATTGTACTTCCAGGTACATGAATATACCCTTAGCAAATTTCAAAAGATAATACGTACTAAAGTATTCACTGATATCATAGGATGTTCTAAAAGCTTGTGTATTATGAAATAACTCACATCCCAAATTTATCGTTTTATGAGAAAATATCCTTTGAACATAATATATAATATACATATATTTGTATATTGCGTAGGTATACACTTGGCATACTAAGAATGTCACAGCAAAAAGTCTTTATCGGTCAAAATCTTAAATATCTGGCAAAAGTAATTTTGACTGACTGAAATAGCTCTCATTTTCAAGTCGAGTTGTAATCGTTACTATTATCTTTTTTTTTCATAGTTGCTATAATATTGTTTGTTTTAGTATATCTGTATAAGTATATATATACCTATATAATAGTGTGTTTTTGCTAGTTTTTTATATTATTTTTTGTAACCTACCGCAATATGTTTTTATTTAACCTAAAGATTGACTGGCATGCCTTGTGCCATTAAGACCGAAGAACATGAAGTTTAAATAAATACAATTATTTCAACTGCTAGTGATTGTAGTCATCAGAACACAAAGTCCCGTGAACAAGTGAACAAAACAAACATACCTGGTTATGAAATAAATATGACTGCAATCGTATGCATGAAGTTGAACGGATTGAATGGCAGCCTAGCTTTATTGCCTCCTTTTATTGCTGCGGAAACTATCTATCTGCATCAGGGAAACACGTGTTTTATGAAGACATAAACTCTTTTCCGGTACTGTTTTCAGTTTTATGTCAATTTTGAACTATAAACTTTTTGAAATGCTCTTCAATAATAACTGCATCGTTGCTTTTACTGTTTGTTGTTTGGTATGAATGAAATGCTGAAACAAGTTGGAAATAATAGTGGATGGTGATTCTGAATAAAAATTATAAACTATTAGTCATCGTTTTAAGCTTTCATGATTTATCTCTAAATTGTCACTAACACTTACAATCTCCAGTCAACACGCGATCATGGTCGCGGGACTTATTCCATCACCGTGACCCCGGAACATAAAGGGCTATTGAAGGACACCGTGGATTTTAGTCAGTACAAGTCTAGATATCCCGTAAGTGAAATTTTGGTCATCATCCGCCAAGCCTTTTCTCAATTATATTGGAGTCGGCTTCCAGTAGAACTAGATGCAGCTGAATATTAGTATTTTACATGGTGCGACTGCCTATTGGACCTCCACAATCCAGTATGTTAATACGATACCCCATGCTAAGACTGGTTGTCAGACTTTTGAGTTTCTGAAAGTTATATTAACGACTGTCAAAGATCTTTAAATGACAGCCGGAACCAACGGCTTTACGTGCTTTCCGAGGCACGGAGATAACTCGCTATATCAGACAATTATCCATCCATAATCCATAAACCAAGCACGGCAAGCGCGGCTTAACTTGGAAGATCAACAAGTGTGGCTGTAATTATTTAGCCACAAGCTCCTCAAAAATTGATATTCGGTAGTTAGCTGAATTAATTCGGATGAATCTAAACAGCAGAAGAAGTTTGAAAGCGTTGCCCGTCGGCGGCAGTGTATTTGGTGAAATCGGGTGTCTTGTCATGGTGAATCCCCGAAAAGGGAAACATACAGGTATGAATGTTCTCGAACCCTAAACTCAGTAGTCTTTCTGGAAACCAACAACAAGACCATTTTTGTATATTTTTTTTCGTGGTAAAATCATCAAATGAGTTCTCCCACCCCGGGCAGGGCGGGAGGGACTGTCAGACTTGTACTGACTAAAATCCACGGTGTCCTTCAATAGCCCTTTATGTTCCGGGGTCACGGTGATGGTATAGTCCCACGACTACAAGACCATTGGGGCAATGTAATTATCTTAAGATAAAATGAAATGAAACAACATTCAATGAACCTCTTGTAATTTTATCAGCTCTCAGACGTTTCGATTTGGAATAAATCAAAACTCAACAATACTAAAATACAGAAATAGCGTCAACAACTGCCACTCCAGGCAAATAAATTCATCGGCAAGGAGCTTTAGTACTCATAAAATCCAATTCAGAACATCTTTTATAAAACCAATTATATCTGTAGTCTAAATAAAATAACCGAGACTATTTATTTTCAAGTAGCTTCTATTTAAATGGCATTTACTACTGAAATCATGGGCCGTTCGTTTATTAAAAACTGACCAAGAGCGTGTCGAACCATGCCGTATGAAAGGTTCCGTAGTTGTAAATAATTTATCTCAAAAATAAAGGTACATACAGTCAAGTCACTTTGTCATGAACTACCTTTAACGTAATCCACATTCATACATCTGGTTATATTACAAGCTTGAGTGCTTGAGTGATTGTTGTTGAAAAACAAGAAATCCCAAAAAAAAGAGTAAAATAAACAAATTACAATTCTTCATGTTCCTTTCCAGCGGTATGAGTTTGCTTCATACCAAATTTCGGGATTCTAGAGCATCGGGAATTACTTTAGACGTTTTGATTATACGTCGCAAAGTAAAAATATTTTTATTTTGACAGGGGATCGGTTTGGAGGATCAGAGTGGAATGACTCGCAAAAATATTCGTACTAAACTTTATACTACATTAACTTAAAGCTTGATTTATAGCTCAAGTAGAAAATAGACTATATTTGATATTGATTTCATCTTGATACCTTCACATAGGCAGATTGGCGGGGATAATAAACTGATAATTTTTAAGGGTTCCATTCTTTCCTAACTACGGAATCCTAAAAAGTGTTCTTATAAGGGTTTCGTTTTTTCTTCTGAGGTACCTACGGAACACTGAAAACAAAAGGATGTCGACTTGTGATTAAGTTCCTTGGCTGTTCCTTCGCGAGTATTCCCCAGGGCAGCTAAGCTTCAATTCTGCCTGTTACTGAAGACCAGATTGCCGTGAAGTTTAACGATAGTGGAGAGAAGAATAGTTAATTAAATTGCATGTCTACGGCTGTATTTTCATTCTGTAATATTTACTGCAGATTTTTTTAACAAGGTTTTTTACTTAGTTATATTAATTTAATATGTGTTTTTTGTTGTTTTCCTACAAGAGGCGATAGCATTTGACGACATGGCTGGCGCAGTGTTTGAGCGATCGACTGCTGTGCAGCGTCGCGCGGGTTCGATCCCGCGCGGACCAAATATCTGTATGATACGCGAATACCTGTTCCGGATCTGGGTGTTTGTGTATGTGAGTTTCTACATAAATGTTTGTAAACGCACCCACGATACAGGAGAAATTCCTAGTGTGGCGCAACACTTTAAAAAAAAAAAAAAACAGTGATTGTGTCGTAAAGTAAACTGGTAAGTTCCTTCTTCGTACACCAGAGGCGCTGTTTAATGTTTCCATACAAGAAACGCTGTAAATACTGGAAAGACGCTGTAAAGTAAAATACTGAAAACTCGTAACAAGGGCTCTGAAGTTATTTTTTCCCGTGATTTTATACTTAGCTATATTAATCTAATATGTATTTTTTGTTGTTTTCCAACAAGAGGATATGAACTTTTTTTATCGATTTAGAACATGAATTCTGAAATTTTCTGATAATCTAACGGTTTTGACAGATTGATGGTGATGGTGAATTGGTGATCCTGTGAGTTGGTTATTTTCGTTCAAAAATGTGTATTAAATTAAGGCAGAGGACATTGATTCCTGTGACATAGGTTCACTTACGACAGGAATCAGGGTCTTCACATTGTAAATGATGGTTTATTAACCCGACCAATTTCGGTTGCAGTTTTAACTTGGCCTATTGAGAACGTCGCTGGTGTGCCCTCTTCATTAATTTGGCCGTGGCAGTGCATCAACATTCACTGCAAGGCAATTCCCCTCTGATGTAATTTATATTAGAAGGTCGCCGGCATTTCGTCTCGTTTAGCATCGAGCTCTTCTTCATGCTGTCTTTCAAACTTAAACAACTTAGTGCTTACAGCACGCCGATCAATAAAGTTGCTTATTATTATTATCTTAATCATTTGAATGCCTGCAGTTATCATAGTTAACTAATAGTTAGTCAAGATCGATTTTTAATTTATAGTTTAAAAAATATAGAATTTTAACAAATAGTTTGCATAAGTACTGATCAAACAACTCGCTCTAAGAGCATGAAACCTTTTCCAATATGATGTTATCAATATACAGACTTTGCTCTAGATACTGCAAAAGCAATAGCGTGGCAGCATAAAATTGAATATTGTTTTCAATATAAACAACTGGTACACGAGGCACCTTTTATAAAATATCGTAAGAAGCTCTCGAACAAAACGAGCAAGCAGATACGTCTCAACAAAATAAATCTTATTTATGTTGACCCACAAAACGGGCCGAAATCAACAAATCTTTGGAAGTCCTCGGTTGAAATTGCAAATAGATTGGACGGCCTAGAATACGTTGATCCGGAATAATACACGCGTATATCAAATAGTGCATGAAATTGGACCCAAATATTATCAAGAAGGGAGATTCATAATATATGAGGTTACACTACAGGGTGTATGAAAATAAAATTTAAATTTAATAGAACACGCGAGTTTTAACAATGAGATTGCGTCGAATATAAAAAAAAATCATTTTAAGTGTGTGATTTTTTATTAAAAATCTTTTCCATAGAAATAATAAAGAATAAATAAATACAGAAACTCTACTGAAAAACATGGAAAATTCTTAAAAATCTGTATTTTAATGAAATATTATATGTAATCACGTAATTTGCTTCACAGCAAAAAAAGATATTGTTAAAGAGTTTCCAACAGAATAATCCAAGTGAAAAAATATTTAAGAAATAGCAATAAAGCGAGTCACCATATCTCGTTTAAAAGGTAATAATATTATATATAGGCTGATATTACGAATTCATTTTTAATACATTCACTTTCTCTGAAAAAACTTTTTTGCTTTGTTATCTGTAGTTATATTTTATCACATAATGTAATAAACTCGTTATTTTGTTACGGTTTTATTGGTTATTTTCGTTCAACAATAAAATCATCACTTTTGTATGAGTTGCACAGTCCCTATTGGTTGTCAAATATAATATGATTGGTAGTGTTTTTCCATACTTTTGATATAACAAATATAATTTAGCCCATAGCTACACAGATCATTTTTAATTTTAAAGAACAGCTGAGTACGCAAACCTCAATCAAAGAATAATTATGATACAAATAAATAAAACTGACTACAAAGCAGAAAATCTATCAGATGAACATGCCAAACAAAAGGGTTTTCACACAGGTTCTTCTTCTTTGTTTATTTAGAAGGTTCTTAAATACATATAATCAATAGCCTTTTAAAATCATCAAATGAGTCCTCCAACCCCGGGCAGGGCGGGAGGGACTGTCAGACTTGTACTGACTAAAATCCACGGTGACCTTGAGTAGCCCTTTATGTACCAGGGTCACGGTGATGGTATAAGTCGCGAGACCCCGGCAGGCTTGGCCCTCTAAGAGGGGGCCCCGTCATTATGCTGACGCTTTTTGAGGCGCGCGTGGAACACGACGCGCCGTCGACCCGGGCATAGTCCATGTTCAATCAAATTGATAGCGTAGATAGTGTACTAGCCCATTAAAAAGTAGATAAAGTTACAGAAAGAACGGGTTGGGATATTGGCCCCACAGTGGCACCCTGCTTCTTCGGAATTCCTCCATCGAACAAAGAGACATAAGTGCAAAATGGCACAGCGCTATTACCTACTGACCTGTCACTGTGTTATATTTGATTTTACAGTACAGTAACCCCTATTTGTAGCTAACACAAGGTTTGTTTTAGTATTAGCTTCGATGTACAGCGATAAAAAATTTGACAGTAAAGTGGATTCTCGTTGAAACAAACAACATCATATTGTATAGATTTTTTTAGAATATATTTTCATCGTTACATACGAGTCCGTCCGATACTTCGGTTTCATATCCTATATTAGATATCCTATCGGCGACAAAAAATTCTGAAATTGAAAACTGGTGCCATTTTTGTTGGGAGTCTATGTTAAACTTTTAAATCACTTTTTTTTAGAATAACCGTAAAACCGTAAGCGGTGGAGAGACGAGTTGGACTCCGTGAGGGCTACTTCGAAGTGGCGCTGGACAAGGACACTTGGAAAGACTTGGGGAAGGCCTTTGCCTAGCAGTGGTACAGTGTAGGCTAAAAAAAAACCGTAAAACACGCTGTACCTGTTTATGTTTTTGAAAGTACTATTTCAAGAAAAAAGCCGTAGCTTTTGTAATCACTAATCATACATCTAATAAATTATGTTATTATATTTTTGAACAGATTAACATTTATTCGAGTATATTTTAACATAGGTAATCAAAACAGAAGACGTCTGTTTACTTTAATTATAGACCTGTCTAGACATAACCCAAGGTTCTACTAACACATACTAAATATTCAAAAATTACGTAAAACTAGGCGACCTATATTTTACCTTCTTGTGCCGCGGGAAGGAACTGGGTGGAATTAAGTTAGCAAGAGTCTGTAAGTCCCTTCCTTTTTACTCACAATTGGCCTTATAGATGTTTTTTTTATAGTAGTAAGTTATCAAAACTGGGAACTTGCAGGATCATACTGACTGAACACCACAATGTTCCTCAATGGCCCATAAGTTTGGTCCATTAACAGTAAATAACTAAATAAAGAATATATAATTTAACAACAGAACACGAGTAAGCTCATTATAATGTTAATAATTTAAGATCTATTTACTCTCGCGTGGTTGAAATAACTGATTAATTTGTGTCATGCAATTTTGATTAAAATCCGATTACAAATTATTAACAATACATATTGTGTAGGTATCACAATAGAGTCCCTACATTACTACTTATGCTATAGTCGTAATCTTTATTAAAGTTGTGCTCTAGAAGAGAGACCACCATAGTCTTGCCATAACAAGCCACAGTTTCTTATTATTCAATATTATATTGTTAAAATATTCCAACTTAAATGCGGTATAAATAAATATTCAGTAGAAATAGTTTAGAATACATAAAAAAATTTTTAGATTTAAAATAAAATAAAACATTGCCACACACTAGGAACTTTTCCTCTGTCGTGAGTGCGTTTACAAACATATAAAATCACATATACAAATGCCCAGACCAAAAACAACTACTTGTAGATCATAGAAATATTTGCTCCGAGCGGGAATCGAATCCGCGACACGCAGCGCAGCAGTCCACTTCCAGCTCACTGTGCCATTAAAATTTAAACTAAGCAGCGGCAGCGTTTATAATGCTTACTTAGTTCCACGTTCGCCTCAAAGAGAGCCAAAGCCTACTGGAGTCTTGGGACTGTCTGATCAGGTAAACCGTGTACCCGGATCGTAAAGTCTGTCAGTTAAGAGTCTGACAGTCCCTCCCGTTCCACCCTAGGTGGATATTTGGAAATATGAACAAGTATAAAAAAAAAACAATATAAAAATAAATTTCATAAAAACAACTTGTAATTGAAATTCCTCCTTTATAATATTGAAATAGTAATTTAACATAATCACAACCCTCTGAGGCTCACCAGCTGCGAAACCTACCTTATAATAAGTTCACATACGCATGTATAAACAAAAAGCCTTACATAATGAAAAGCCGCGTCAAAATGTCGTCGTGCCAATAATTATGTGATTACGAAGCAAGGCTTGCAATTTTAAAAAATGCCAGGCTTTTCAAATAAAAATTGATTTATGGGCGCTTTTATTAAGAGCAATTTGTTTTTTTTAGCCGTAAGTATGGACTCGCGTGAAGCTATTTGCTGGCTGGATTCAGTATTATAAGGCAATTGTTTCTTTTTTAAGTGAGCTTGCATTTTGCGAATAATTACATCATTTTTTTTTTCTCCTTCTTCTTTTAAATAAAGTTGCCCCACACTAGGAATTTCTCCGGTATCATGGGTGCGTTTATAGACAAAGAAAATAACATAACTAAACACCCAGACCGGGAACAACTATTTGCAGATCATACACATTATGTGTTGTTGGTTGGTTGTTTGAGGATTTACAGCAGGTACTCTTTCACGAGCATTATTACTAAGGAAAGAGATGGGTATGCCCTAGAGATATTATTGCACTCTTAGCCTGCATATAATAATGTTAAAAGATGTATGAATGAAACGTTTTAAGTTGTTATAGCATTGATGTTTTATATTTTCTGTTTATTCCTGAGAGTAATAAGCGTAAATAGATATTATGCTCATTAAATAAAAACTGGAGCTGAGATACAATAGTAGTTACACCATAATAATTCTATCTTAGAGCAAGTATGGACCTTTTTTACAGGACATTTCCGACCAACCCAACTAGTGAAAAATGTCTTTTAAAAGTAATAAAACTTTTATTTCACAACTAGCAACAGAATCATCCCACGCTATAATCATCCCACGCTATAAAACCTAAACTAATTCCCAATTCTTGACCCACAAACACAGAAAACCACAACAATTTAAACAAGCATAATTTAATAATACAATTTCACCCCCGAGACAAAACTTTTGGCGAGTAAAAAAATCGTTTTGGGGCGAAACAAAGTGCAAAATTTCATCGGAACCCTTTTAAATAAGTCAGGACGAGGGACAAACCGGGTTTTATCTCACGATAAAAGTAAAGTTAGGTTAGTACATAATTAAGAAGGCGTTACCACTGATGTAGAAGTGAAAGAGACTGGAAGTACTCCGAGGAAACTTTGACAAAATCTAGATTTGTTGGACGAAGTTCTGACAGGTATGTCTGGCGTATGTTTTGAGTATGTCCCAAATTTACATTATAATGATAATACGTTTCAAATTGCAAGACTAATTATTCTTATTAAAATTCTTTTAAAACGTTATTATTTTTTTTAATCTATCTTTTTCTTGCTAATCTGACTTTAATGGCATGGGGCTACATAGTCAACTCAGTGAAAGGATCTGAGGCCTTATTATGAACTTTTAACGCCATCCAGTTTAGGTTGTGGGATAGACAAAGCTATACAAGTCGTCTTGCGCCATCTTATTCACACTTTATCTGGATCGCGTTAAGAGTTCATGGTAGGCCACCTGGTTTAGATCAAACTCTGAATCACTTTTAGGTAGACTAGTAAAAAAGTCCGTTTGTTTTTTATTTAGATTGTTGTATAGTTTTCAATAAATTAATGTATCCTTCTTCTAGGCAACCTCATCTTAGACTTTATCTCTGCCAGCTCTGACCTAGATTAGAGACAAGAGCTAACCCGTCTCAAATAACAAAAAATAAATAAACGCTGAATAAAATTTAATCCCTCCTATCTACGTAAACCTTTAACTGATTAAAACTGTTATCGTAAACAACACCACTGGCTGAAAATAACGTCAAAATTTACCTCAAAAAAAAGATATCATGAGGCCATTTTGTGTTCTTCTAGCATCCTTGTCAGTCTTGACCCTTCATAACTCAGCCACTATCTAAGGCCTGGCCACATCCAGTGGGCCTTATCTCGTGCCGACCGGCTACTTAAACTGTCAAAGTTTGCACCATCCCTTAGATTCTTTTCAACACTTAAAAACTTTTCGGCACACACTCTTACTTACCTAATATATCTGAGTCAGGATTGACAAGAGTTTTGTTAAGCTTATTTGCTGGTTTCATTCGGGCGTTACGGAGAGGGGTTGATTTGAAAATGTCGATAAAATGTGTCTTTTCAACCTTTGAAGTCGGTATTGTTACTCTTGATAATTGAAATCTGTGAAAGACAGTCTTTGTTTTTGAAGGTAGCGGAAATGGAAAATCACTTTTGCGAAATGGCTATTCATTTGCAGTATTTTGATAATGAAAAGGTAATCAGGTCAATTACTTTGTTTTATCTTATCGAAATGAAACGGTATTTTACTGTTGAAACATTGTTATTTACGTCACACTTTTAACGGTGACTATTCTGAGATTCTTCTTAGCTGCACCAAATTTAAAGAAACATCGTCTTTATGCGGTGCTGCGGTACCGCTGACCAGTCTAATGCAGTTTTACGCGACTCCAATAATTAAATTCGGAGAACACTGAATAGCAAAAGGCATAAATATGAGAAGAAAAATAAGTTTTCACGGATTAAAAAGAAATTACTTCTTGCAATCCATTATTATTTTCTCAGAAATAATTATTTTATTTATTAGCTCAAGATTTTTCCGTGAAAATTCCGTTTCCAAATGAAAAGAAAATACTTAGGCTACCCACTTATATAATCTCAAGAAATTCTACAGAAACAATGAAGCAAAAAAATTGTTATGAATTTTCTACAGAAATATGTTTCATTTAAGTTAAATCGTTATATAACCCCACGCTTGTAGTTCCTAAAGTATTAGGAAGGAGGTTAGCCTATTGCCAACAATTGGCCAAAAAGACTTATACTCATAGCTGCTATTGAGAAATTCCATAGAGAATTTTCTATTGGCACTGATCCCGAACTAAAAATTGAACCTCTTACACAGAAGACTAAAACAAGATAGAGTTAAAATGTTTAGTTAAAAACATACCGTTCAGAAATAAAAATAAAGTAGCATCTACTCTTTTCCGATGTGAGAGTCCTTAGAGAGAAATTGGTCGGTACAGTCCATTCGGCAGCTGCCATTTGTATAGGGACTTCCTAGGTACATTATAAGTTTTAAGCTGAAAATACTTTCGGGATACGTTCCGATAAGTCTGTTGACCTAGTTCGGCAGTTGTCCTACTGCCAGCGAGTAAGCGACAAATTGTCAGCTTTTTCTCGCGTAAGTATCAAATTTTTGGGAGAATTTAGAGACAAGTTACCACATGTGCTTGGCGTGCTCATTTACTATGAAAAGGTGTCATAGTCTCACATAGTCGAGAGCCCGTGGTGATTCCTACATTGTGACTATCACACCGTGCTTACGACCCGCCAGCGCCACGCTCCCGTCGATCTCTCTGCTTCTCAAAACCTTAAGATATACATTCCGTTTCAACAAATGAGATGCATATAGTTGGTTGCCGACTGTATACACTAGTGGTTTCGACTAGTTCCATAAAATTGCTGAGAAAAAGACCTACAAAGCTATACTCGCTCAGTAATACTAGCTTGGCGGTTAGAACTCACGAGAAACTAACCTCGGGCATTATTGCGGAGAAGACCAAGAAATGCGAGTAATCGCTCATCGCACTCGGACACTCGCTGACAGCCCAGCGACAAAACTATCGTTGCTGGCCAACTCATTTTCAGCTACTCGCTAATCGCGAGTGGTGATACAACCGCCCTAGGGACTGCAGTCACATCGGAAGATAAAATCTTCATACTAGTTTTGCATTACTCACTGAAAAGAACTCCAAGTGAAGTATACTAATACTGTATTGGCACTCTAGAGATATTGCTTTGAATAAATGATGTCATCGATGTTGAGGAATCGAAATCAAGTAGATACAAGTTTTTAAACTAATTTGAAATATTAGAAACTCAGGACAACTAATAAAGAAAATAGAGAAAAGATACACGGAAGGAATGATATGAAAGAAAAAAGAGTAAGGGTCAGTTTATCCCAAGACGCGATGTGACGCCACGCGACGAGACGCGACGGTACTAGAAATGTGTATCAATTCGTTTAGGAAATAAAGATTTTGAATTCTATTGAATTGGCCCTAAATAATGTTTTGACGTCTGATAGGGGAGAATGGAAGAAAAAAACGTGTTGCGCCGACCACAAGTAAAAGGAGTTATGGGCAAAAAGATAATGATGACGATCATATTCGT
Organism: Agrotis ipsilon; assembly: GCA_028554685.1. Lineage (NCBI taxonomy): Eukaryota > Metazoa > Arthropoda > Insecta > Lepidoptera > Noctuidae > Agrotis > Agrotis ipsilon. Next base: position 3,017,708 of record CM052956.1, read on the forward strand.
TTTAATTGCTTTGAAATGGAAGATAAACAAACCATTTTAAAACTATTGTTAATAGGTCAGTCTCAAATTCGTTTCGTTATTTTGAAAGTCAAGATTTGATGAAAATCCAACAGCAAATGTTAAATATTTACAATTATTAGTTTTCCCCACAGTATCATAAAAACAAAAGCTTTTGAACTAAGCTTCTTGGCTTGGGTTAAAAGCTAACGTTAGCACGAGTGCATGAAGTAAATGTAAAGTAAATACTTCGATTTTGAAATTGAAACTCGTTTCCCAATAATATTAAATCAATGCTTTGGACTTATTTTCATCGGCACGGTTGGCGCAGAGACTTAGCAATGCTCTGCGGGTTCGATTCTGGCACGAAACAAATATGTATGGTCTACATTTAGTAGTTGTGAGTTTAAATGTTTGTAAACGCACCCACGACACATGAGACCTTCCTAGTATGGGGTAGATTACACAAAAAATTCTCCTGGATCTCAAGCACAATGTTTGTGCTTTTTGCCAAAATGATACTGGTATTTCAAGATCCAAAAATGGTCGTATTTGAAGGTTTTTTCAGCTTTGAGTGAAGATAAAACGTTCCAAGAAAGGAATTAAAGATTCGGCTTCGACCTGTGGAGTTGCGATAGCCTAATCGGTAAGGGGTCTGGAGTACATACTTATCAAGAAGACGTGATTTCGAGTCGCGCTCGCAGCTGAATTCCTGCCTTTTCTCAAAAAACAAGAGTAACTTGTAGTAAATAAATTATTAAACAAATTACAGTAACTTGTAACTGTTTTGTTTTTTAACTTTGCCCCATATACTAGTAATGTCTTTCTGTATCGTGGCTGCGTTTATAAACATATAAACTTACATATACAAACGCCCAGAGCCGAAACAACTACTTGTTGATCATACAAATATTTGCTCAATGCGGGAATCGAACCCGCGACACGCAGCGCAGTCTCAGCTCAGCTCAGCCACTGCGTTAACCACGTCGTCAATTGTTTGTTTTGTAAATTCTTTGTTTATTAATTTATTTTAACTGCAATTTCTGTATAACTCTGCGTTCCATTGACTCAAGCAATTTTTGTCACGAATTTGTACGACCAAAAGCACAAGAACAAAATGATTTTAGAATCACAAACTACCTATCTATGCAAAACTAAAGCAGACAACGTCTGTCTGTGTGGTGAAGGGGTCCTCGTTAATGAGGCAAATGTTCCAAATACCCACGTTCTTCAGATTCCTAGGATTTCTAAGGTTAGGTCTTTGTCATTACGTGATAGGAATTAGGATTAATGGTTCAAGCGTTTGATCAGGACTGAGTTTAATTTTGAATTTAAAATCTATTCTATTGGAGTTTGCTGGGTCTTCGATTTATGGTAATGAGATTTTACGTTTTGAAATTTTATGCTTGATTGTTTTAGTCTCTTTTTAACGCCCGAAGGCAAAAGGTTTTATAAGTTTGCTGAATGTTAAAGTTTGAATTCCTAGTGTGGGACAACATTAAATTTTAAAAAAATACGTTTTAGTTACTTGTTATTCTTTCATGCATTACTCTAAACTGTTTTAAATGAAATTTAGTACACAGATAATTTAGTCTAGTACTATAATAATAATTTACTTACTTTTTGCCCGATCCGGGAATCAAACTCAAGACCCCATGCTCAGCAGTCGCACTTGCGACAACGAAACCAACGGGGCAGTCTAGTACAATATAATCCCCATAACTGGTCATAATCTATTCAACATATAACAAGCTTACGAGGAAACCCATACCCACAAACAATACTGACGGATTTAAACCAGCCTTCTTTGATTTTCAAAAGCACATCGGGAGCAAAAAACCAACCCAGTCGGTAACATTAAATTACATAATTATTAAAGGAAACCGAGGCTTTATCCCAAAACGTTGAGCACAGTACCACACGGTCAGAGCTGTTCGACTAAGCCGCGAATCCTCTTTGTAAGGGGAAACTGGAGAGATTACGCTTTAAAAGCATTTTAGTGTGCAGGTTTTTGGTGGATCAAGTGTATTTCTTTTATTACAATCTGATGCTGAGTATGTTATTAAGTTCAAAGAATTTTATTTCTAAAATAATCAGCGTACAGAGGCCTTATCATGAATTTTCAGTTATTGTGACATAAAGTAAACTGGAACTTTGACATTAATTTCAAGGAAAAAATAGTTCCTTCTTCTGTCAGAGGCGCTGTTCCATTTTTCCATACAAGAAACGCTGTAAATACTGAAAGAACGCTATAAAGTAAAATACTGAAAGTTTGTGATAATGGCTCAGCGTTACAAAGTAACAGAATTTTATGAAAGTTGTTGCTAATTAAAAATAATATTTATTTCGGTGGGGCCAGAATTAACGACATAATACTTATCTAATAACTACGTACACAGAATCTTATTTTTTTTAAATCATCAAATGAGTCCAGACCATGGGTTAGGGCGGCACAGTCTGATTTGTACTGACTAAAATCCATGGTGATCCTTCAATAGTCCTTTACATTCACGGTTACCTGATGAGAAAGTCCTGCCAGCCCGTAAGGCAGAGGAGGAGGAGAAATCATCAAATGGCGTCGTCAGAACGGCAGGCGTCAGCGTTTCGTTAACGTTAATGTTGAGATGAATCTGCCAGCCTCTTAGAAATGTACACACAAGGTTTCAACTTGAAAGTGTACCGACTGGATATCGTCCTGATATTCCGAGGAAGCGCATTTCAGAGGAAAACTACTATTATACTTCCAATTACTAGTATTAAAGTAATTTAAAAAAGTGTGTATGTGCATTTGGGATAACATTCAAGGATATCACATTGCACAAAATGTTGTAAATAATACAAATGCTTATTAATGTAAACCGTATTTAAGTTTCACGCAAAAGTCACATAGTACATAAACCCTTCTCATTTACATTCAACAATATAAATTTAAAACCAGTCCTTCCAAAACATTCGTGTCATAAAGTTACTCAAAGTTCCAAATACGATATAAAATACCCCATATGTTCTCTACCGATACGTTTGTGGGCGAATCGTGTCGTATTTATACTTAACGCTCCATTACGCTTTTTATATTCGATTTATGTGAAGATTGCGTTGTGAAAACGGTATTGGATAGCGAAAGTTGTGGTTTGCTCGTGTGTTGTGTGTGAAGTTCTGTTGTGGATTTTTCGCTGGTCTATTATTGTATTTCAGTTGACTCTTTGGTGAGTAAGTGGGGTAATTGGTGTTTTTACAAGCATCTCTTCATTTTCACCTATACCGTTGTCTGTAATCAAATCTTGCAAGTTAAAGATCTACTTCTCGGTTTCCGATTGAGCTGAAAATTTACACGTATATGTATAGGTATCGTGTGACAGTGCAATATTATGATGATGCCTGATGCTGGTGCTGGAAGGTGCTCATAGGAATTCTGTTATGAAATGCCACAAACCCATCGAATTAAGACCCGACTCAAAAAAACATGGAAACACCTCGGAATTTTTTGCGGGATAATTCGGAGAAAAACCAGAGCCACCGATAGATTTAGCTCGTAAAATTTGCAAATTGAATTGGCAATCAAATGGCCAGGCCACATTGCTCGTAGAACTGGCAACCGATGGGGAAGAAAAGTTCTCGAGTCAACTCGCCACTTGCATCCATCGGTTGCTCGCGACTCTGACGAGGTCGCCAACCACGGACTGGAAATTGCAGCGTAGTAGGCAGGTCTCCGACTGGTGGACCTACGACATCGTGAGAGTCGCTGGCAACCGATGGATATAAGTGGCGACTTGTCGTTCGGCGTCTAAGGGGTAGGCTTATGTAACTTCGCACATAGCATATACGCTCGCAGACTTGCAATTTTCAAATTTGGAATTCCTCTAATAGATTGTTACAATAGAATGGTGCGGAAGCCGCTTATTCACTTCAAAATTCACCCAGAGGAGTGATTAAAAAGGCTCTCTACCACAATACGATTTCATTGGCTTGCGGTGACTTGAACACGGACACATTACGATAACGGCCAGGCGCCCATTGTGTTACCCTGTGTGTCTTCTATTACGTAAATTGCAATTTGTTTGGCATGGAATAAAGAATATTACACAATATCTAGTGTCCTTCGAATTACAGTTCGAATTATAAAGAAGAATGAGCATTGAGGTCAATTAAACATTTTATACGTCTGAGAATGTCCGTACAATTCTTTCCCCTATTTGATTTGAACTGTTCTTCTAGGAAAAACCTGTAAAAATGATATTTTATTTGTAAACTAGCGTATTACGTGTAATAATAGCTAATGTTACTCAGAGTGAATATAGCTTACAAACGGTGAATTTTTTTGGACGGCACAGTAGTTTTTGAGTTTATTCATTACAAACACACCCACACACACAAAAAGTACAAATCTTTCCTCATTATAATGTTAGTGTGGATGACTGTGTGATGAATTAATTTTACTTAGTCTGAAACAAACTACTTTATGCTCTTTCCCATGGGGCGAGGACTCTATTTGCAACGATCAATACTCCTTTCTCCTCATCCGTGTTCATACAAGCACCTCCTGCTTGTATGATCAGTTGTATGAACGCTACGCACCCGAACATCCATATATATCCATATTTCTAGATTTTGAGAGCATATAGTAATAAATATAGATGAATAAAATAACAATGAGAAAGATCATAAAACGTAAGTGTAAAGTGTGTCATAATAAAAATGACGATTGCCGACAGTTGCAGTATGAAATTGATGGTCTATGCTTGCCCATGGATATATTTTTCGATTCTATAAAACGGCTCTAACGATTTCGATGAAATGTATGGTATTTAGGTGTTAACAGGGTTAAAATATCAAGAAGCCTGGGAAAAATCGTATTCGCCGTATTTTCACTCATAAAGATTTTCACGAATAATATATTTCACAGAAGTCAAATTCAATTAATCAGTCAGTTTTACAAAATAATGGACACGTATTTTTTCTTTCGTTAAACCAATGCATACAATTTTACAATAATATTAACGCAAAATTCGATTCGAATCGTGACGTCAGGATCAGGAGCAAGTAAAAACTGTACTTGCTTGGGACGCGGACGGTCGTGTCTTTGTCAATTTTGGTTTACGTCACAAAAGACAAAAACGTTTCAATATTTTTTTTTCTGGTAATCTGACTGACGAGAAAATTATTATAAAATACGATAGAAAGATAATACATGTCTTGGTGCATACCAAACAACGTTTAAAATTAACTAAAACTAAAATCTAAACAAGACTGACAGCATGACTTAAATACGAGTTCAGCAAAATTGCAACAACTAGTACCTGTCTATTGTTTCGTTTTGACTAAATACGAATGTCAATATGATAAGTGGTTTAAGTTTTCCCTATGAAAATTCTCGGTGTAACTTCACACTCAACACTGTAAAGCGTGGTACAGAATTCCGGAATTACGTCACAAGCCTGACTTGCTCGCGGAGTACATTTAAATAAACGACAGGCGGTATGTGCACAGAATTAGTAATAATATGTGAATAGTTTTCAGATTCTGAATGCTTTGAGAATTGCTGGGGCGGGCTTGAGTACTTTCAAATGGTTTATTATGTATGGGGAACTTAACGCAAGTTTGCTACATGAAATTGCAGGAAGATTTATTTTACAGAGATAGCTTTGTTTCTGTGTGGTCCCGGCACATATTAGTTACCGTACCTCACAGTGTGCTGGCGAAGGTGACTAAGAGATTACAATTTAGAGTAACCGTGTTCCTCAGCGCTCCACTTTCTATTAAAAACGTCAAAGAGAATTGTGAGGTATGAGTGTCGAGATGCTGAAAGTTACTGCATTTTATTTCAGACATAACACATCCATAAATTGTTAATAAAATGTATCTTAAAAACTATTTTAGTCAAACATGTAATTTGGACAGAGAATGAATAAAATAATGTTAAGTAAAATATTTTTGAATAATTTATTAACATATGGACATAGGTATAAAGTCTAAATTTTCCAATAGAGCGTGGATGACCAAATCCGCAACTTCGAACAATTTTGAAAAATACTCAAAAGAGTCTGGAGGCCGATTTTGATGAAAACTAAATATGCATTGTATTTTTGAAAAATCAATATTGCTCGCCAGGAACCGAACCTGTTGATTAAAATTATTAATCAACAGGATGATTACCTGTTGATTATTATTTATTAATCTTTGTTATAATTTGTCTTTGTCATAATTTTGTCGATTGAAAAAGAGTGTCCATGGAGTTTCTTGCTCATTCTTCTCCATAGAGATCTACGCTTTGGAATGAGCATCTACGGTACTTTCACAGTTGTTATGTCTTGTGACGGGGACTGTAGCTCCATAACAATTTTTATAATACCTACCTATTTTATTTTTTGATCTTTATCAATTGAAAAGTGCCTGTACCAGGCCTACTTGAAATAAATGATTTGTTTTGATCAATTTCATGTTTTATAACTTATTTACACACACTTAAAAACTAAAATTATTTCTGAAACATTTACAAAAATTACTAAAATTAAGTGAAGTTAAAAGTTTATAGAGCATCAAAAAATTCATCCACATTGGTTATGGTAAGAAAAAAAATGTATGTATGTATATGTGTGCAAACAAAGAAATTTTCACCTTTTTTAAATTATAAATATACTAGTAATTGGAAGTATAATAGTAGTTTTCCTATGAAATGCGCTTCCTCAGAATATCCAGTCGGTACACTTTCAAGTTGAAACCTTGTGAGTACATTTCTAAGAAACTGGCAGATTCATCTCAACATTAACTGGTTATTAGTTTCCACTTTATTTCTCTTTACTCTGTATTTATATTGTGCGTATTTCTGTATATTTATTTTCTTGTTTAGTAATAATTGTCTAGTATGTTGCACCTACTTTGTCTTTGTCCCTGCATCACCCTAAGGTAGACTGGTAGATAATGCCCAAGGCATAAAGTCCGCCGCTGTACATGTTTGGTAACTTGTGGATAACACATTTGATCATTAAAATAATAGTTTAAACATAATTAATTTAAACTACCTGTTGCCAGCTGTTTCATCCGCTACATCTGGAAAATTATCCTGTGGGAACATAAAATCATATTATCCCATGTGTTAATCCAAATTTCATCCCAATCCTTTCAGTAGTTTTTAAGGGAAAGAGTAACAAAAATCCATCCGTCCATCCAAACAAACTTTCACATTTATATTATAAGTAGGAAGTAGGATTACCACTAAAACTGTAATCTGAAAAACCATCAATATTCAATAAAAACTCGGAAGCGCAAAAAAAAAAAAAAAAACCGACCATTTCAATTCAAAACCCACAATACAAAGACAATCTTTATCCATCATGCATTCTGTATGACCTGAATGTTTCGACCACGTCTGCTTTTTGCAGTACTACGTATGCATAGGTGAAACACAAAGTAAACACCGCTCAAAGCGATTGCGGTCCCGCAGTGTTGATCCGTTCCTACAGTGTGTAGAGAGCTTAAAATTTTTAGGTATATGTTAGTTGAGAGCGAGAAACCGCGTGTGTGTGAACTTAGCCTTATAGAGATCATAAAGAACTGTTTTTTTTTAATAACTTTTTTGGTTTGTCATAAAGTAGAAACGTTAGAAAGTTTTCAAAAAAGCCTATTTTAAGAATTTTTTTATTGTTTCCAAGATTAGCGCCTACAATAACTTTTTAAGTAGGTATGAAAACAGTATTTCCGTAACAAAATAATTTTGATAATTTTAGTACAGACATAAAGTGCATACGCGGTAGTAAAGTTATACAATTTTTGGAATTTGGTAAAGTTAATATCATTATCACACTTGTAATCCCCGAAACCATTTGTATAAAAATTTCGAGTTTATTACTTTTGTGCCATGATGGTAATTAACTATGGCGATTCGTAGAAATTCCTTATATTAATCATTAGTCCGAAATAAACGTTTAATAATCTTAATTAGGTAAATTCACCAACATGTTTTGAATGCTCATTAAGACACAGGAAGAACCAATCGCTATGCGGTTCATGATGAGAAACTTGCAGAAAAACGGTAATTATGAAAACTTTGGTTAATCCTTTTGGCTTATTTTTTTGTTAGTGAATTCATTAAATGAGTCGTCCCTGTGAGGTACAGCATGAGGGACGGGAGTAAAAGAAGACCGGACAAAGCAGTCCTCAGTAGTCTTCTTATATTACAGTACGTATATTTGAGTATTCCAACGAAACGGTCAAAAAAGCAATATGGCACAAAAATCTAGTCAAGCGTTTGTGAACTGAACAAAACTTTGATGCAGAAAAAATTTTCCTATTGCTAAACTTTTTGTTTCTGTTTTTTTACTTATTTCTCAGTATTTTATTGCCTTTACAAAAGCAATAAAAAGTAAAATATGTTTTCAAAGCTAAATTCTGCTGTTGGGACACAACATTCCTTTTTGAAGGATGAATTACTCCACATCCATCATGCGGGCTCAACACCGTACCAATCCCAAACAACTCTTGGAAGGCAGAATCAACAGTGGCAATCACCAGAAAAGCGCCGTGGCAACGTAGCTTGACGAAGTCCCAGAGAATAAATTTAACTGTTTTGGATCTCGCAACGAAATTAACCAGAAAATAATACCGTTATACTTCAGAGGAGTCGGTAAATACGTGTTTACCACTTCCTTTCATATCAAGCAGAATATAGAACAAAAGATAATTTTGTGCATAATGAGCTTATTCTATTTATGTTTCAGTTTATTTTGAGATATTAACAAAAACGTCGAACGATTCGAGAGAAGGTCTACCCTTGCCCTTCGCTTGGCTCGTCTTGGAGCACTACCGTGCCCCCAGATATCATCTGCAGATCTCGCACCCAGATTTGTCTTTCCACGTCATATTTTATAGGCCATAATATGTCCTACTGTTGGGCAATTTCCTCACTCTAGTCTTTCTAAGAGCTCCTCTTCTTCGTCTTGCGCCAAATCGATCTAACTATCATGGTATTTGATCAGGTCTTCTCGTCACCACTGCCTAGGCTGGCCTTGGTTGCGCCGTCTATCTCCACGTACCCATTGCCCTATGTGAAGTCCTTTGCCCAGCAATCAACGTGCATGCAGTTATAAAATAAATTATATATTAATGAAATACGGGTTTGTGTTCCAAACAAAGCCTTGCCACAGCTCAATCCACAAAGCATTTGTAGAATATTATTGAATTTATTACCCGTCGCTCTCGTTGCGTAGTCGTGCAATAAAATAGGCATTCTTGCCATATCGTGCATAACTCGGTACAATACCTATATAAGTACTACTAGGTGGGTCAACTATAGGTTTGTTTGTATTACCCGCACTCCGTTCAAAGCAATGTCTGTGACTGTGGAATGAGGCTTGGGAGGTAGGTCATAGCTAGATTGTAGGCCGATGTTTTGTATTGTTTTGTAGAACTAACAATGACTTATTATTTTTATTTCATGTCTTTGACTTATGAAGAGCTCGTGGCTAAAGAATAGCAGCCGCACAGGTTAATTTTCAAAGGTTAAGTCGCAATTGCCGAGGTTGGTCTGTGGATTGGTGCGTGTCACCAATCCACAGACCAACCACGGCTATTGCAGGGTTATTTATAAAACATTAAGAACCTTTCATGGGCGGATAGAACTGCTAATTATAAACAACTTTTACTATGAAAGCAACCTTGACAGTCAGAAAGAAGGTTTTTTATCTTATGTTTTGATATTAATATAGATTTTAATATAAATTTCTCGCCGACTGATCGACAGCTCGTGTGACCAGAGGGCTGGTTCTGTCTTTGGTCAAAGAATACGAATTGCCATTCAACGTGGCAATGCTGCCAGTCTTCTGGGCACGTTTCCGGATGACAGCGATGCGGAGGAATACTTTGACGCCTGAGTCTCTCTTCCCTTTTTAAGCTTTTGTTTTTTTTTAATTATATATTTTAGTTTAGTTTTAGTTTAAATTATCTTGTTGTAAATATTTTGTTTTTTTTTTTTTAATTTCTAGTTTTAGTAATGTATAAACCCATTAAGTACCGTTAATAAAATATAGATTATTTCAGCAAATTATGAATTGCGTGAAAGTTAAGGTGCAATGTGATATGAAGTGCCCACCGTCCGCGAAATAATATCAATAATATTTGTATTCGAAAAGGTATGAGAAGGGTACGTTTTTATTTCTATGACAGAATAAGATTGAATCTTTTATTCTGGCTATGCTGTGTGTCGTATTTATGGTCCCTAAATCCATATTTGTAAAGAATGCCGATTATTGATACTGTCAAAGGTATTCTAGCTAGTACTTGAGTCAAATAAAATACTTTGAATGGAAACGGTGACGTCACCGGTTGGAATGAAGAAACTGACCTTGTCGGGCATGACAGTGATGGCCTAGTTGGTAATATATTTGGTGTACTGAATCAGAAGGTCGCAGGTTCAAGATCTAGTTGCTATCGATTTTTTCTTTCCATAGATAAGCTTTGACAACACTGACACAGAGAGAGATATTTTAACCATACATACATAAATTCCTAACGACACGGTTGGCGCAGTGGCTGAGTAATTTTCTGCTGCGCAGCGGGTCACTGGTTCGATTCTCGTACGGAAAAAATATTTTTATGATCTGCAAGTAGTTGTGCCGGGTTTGGTTGTCTGTTCTATGTTTGTAAACGCATCGAAGGAGAAAGAAATTCCTAGTGTGGGGTTTATTTAAACTGAAAAAAAGAAAAACAAATTACACTCCTTTGACCTCATCCACGTTTATAACGACTGATCACTCAAGCACGCTTAACCGTCATTTTTGAAATTCGAGACAAAAAAAAAGTGAAAAAACTTGAAGAACCTTCCTAAGCAATATGTCACACCAATAAGAACGAATAAAGCCGTAATAGATGTTTTAAACAGAAACAGGTGTTCCCCGACTAAGTTTAATTAAATAAACATTTTGCTGAAATTAATTCTGTATAATATATTATTATATTAAAATTGCGACGTCACGGCACAACTTTTAAAATTAAAACGTGGATCGTGTATTTCGTCGTTTGTTTTAAGGTGACAGCTTGAGTACAGGAGTATGAATTGTTCAAGGTGTACCGCCGCGGACGACGCCCATGTAATTGGACATTGCCGCGTGGGCAGGCGGATGACGAGTAATTGGTAACTCGCCATCCGGTGAAGACCATGCCCGGTTCGACGCTTTGTGTTCCACACACGCCTCAAATAGCTGTCAGCAATCTGACGGGTTAAAGCCTGTCGGGAAATAGGGCCGTCACCCCGGAACTCAGAGGGCTAATAAAAGACACCGTAGATTTTGGTTAGGTTAGTACAAGTCTGAGAGTCCCTCCCGTCTCGCTCTTGGATGACTTATTTGATTTGATTTTACCACGTACACATATAATAAAATAGTAGGAAAGTCAAAACTGTACATTGATTATTTTTTTAAAAGAATACTTGGGGTGTGATCTATAATCGATACCGAAGCCAAAAATATAGTTTTTAGAATTTTTGTCTGTTTGTCTGTTTGTCTGTATGTATGTCCGGGATAAACTCAAAAAGTACTGGACGGATTTGAATGATTCTTTTTTTGTTTTATAGGTATTAAGTCTGGTCAAAACATAGGCTATATTTTATTTTGGAAACTTGAACACCTGGCGCAGAACCGCAACAGACTAGCTAAACTATAAGAGATACAAAAATGGTGCCATAGCAAAAATTGTTCCACGTGATGAGCATTTTCTGCTGAGAGAATAAATTTGAAGATCTGGAACACCTGATGTGGAACTCCAAGAGCCCAGCTACACTATAACAAATACAGGAATGACGTCTTAGCCAAGTTGTTCGGCCTGGTGAGCACTCTCTGTTGACATATAAAAATTGAAGATCTGGAAAAACTGATGTGGAACACCAAAAGCCCAGCTAAACTATAACATATATAGAATCGACGTCTTAGAAAGAGTTCGCTCCTCCCACCGAATAATATCGTAATGTGATATAACGATACTTTGCGTTTTATTGCAAATTCATCATGTACGTACTCTCTTATACGTTGTCAATTTTTTTCACATTTTTCCTATGAGTACATTCCAAATTAGCATTTTTTTATTAACCATAGCCCTAATATTCCGTTACAGATTTATTGTACTTATTTACGCGAATAACCTCGCTTCTAGTGATTACGGATAGCACTCCTAATAAGAATTCCAGTATGTTACGATAACGATATTATTCGAGTAAGAACAGCAAACTCGTTTTATAGTAAAGTTTTTTAACAATACTATTCCTGTAGAAATTTTATTTCAAAACTATGGTTAATACTGGTTACTATATAATTATGTATTTAAAAAAAATTGCAATTACTTTTACAATAGTTTACCGAGGTGATAATCTACACTCAATCTACGATTGCTGTATTATCTATTAACACGAGCCACAAGCATTCGCATCGCTTTCTTTTTTTTGTAATGATAAAGAAAGGAATAGAATAATACCGAGTATGTGGCATACCACCCCCAACGGACTTTGGCCCTGGCAACACACAACATCCGCACACTTAGTACCGATGATAAGATTATCGAGGTGGAGGAAGAATTGAGCAAAATGCGCTGGGATATCTTGGGATTATCTGAAACCCGAAGAGAGGGTCAGGATACGATAGTTCTATATTCCGGCAACATGCTCTTCTACCGTAAATACCAGGGTGGTGTTGGATTTCTCGTCTGCAGGTCCCTCATCAACAACTTTATTAATGTCGACAGTGTGTCGAGCAGGGTAGCATACCTTATTCTCAGAATAACACGTTCTGATGATGAAGTAGAGGCATTGTATGAGGAGATATCTGAGGCCATACATACCTCCGAAACATACTTCACCGTTGTTATGGGGGACTTCAACGCGAATGTGGGCGCACGGAATGGCAATGAGTTGAGAGTGGTTGGCATTTGGGTATGGGCAGGGAAATCATAGGGGCCAGCGACTGGTCGACTTCGTGGCAAAAGAAGAACTTCATTTAATGAACTCCTACTTCCAGAAGCGGCCATCCAGGAGGTGGATGAGTCCCGATAGTACTACCAGAAATGAGATCGACTTCATCATGACGACCAAGAAGCGAATATTCAGTGATGTCTCTGTGATCGCCAATGTAAAAACCTGTAGCGATCTTGAAAGGTCTCGCCTGGTAAAGTTCACGCTCCTACCTGGTCCTGCCCACATCCAGAAGACGTCTTTCAACTCGAACCGCACAATCGCTTCCAGTGCCTAACCGAATGCAAAACTGTAGACGAGATTAACAATGGGTTGGTGGAAACTGTCCTAGCTGTGGGGTCCAAGTTCTTTAAGACCCCGCGCCGCAATAATCCTCAAAAGTTCTCGAACGGAACCATCAAGTTGATGCAAGACCGAGATGAGGCTGCAATCTTTAGCTGATATGTCGGAATATGGGAAACCCAATAGACGAATCTCTAAATCAATGCGACGACGTGATCTGCGTGTCTATAGTATGTCACGGATCAAAGAGGTAATCGAGCGGAACCAGGGATGAAAAGTCTTCGCAAAGAATTCGTCTATTGGGCAAAGCCAAATGACAAAGCTGAAGATTACGAACCGTCTCGAACGCTGGTTTGATGACTTCCAGCCTCTCGAACGAGCCGGTTTCAGAAATGGTTTTAGTACCATAGACCACATACGCACGCTATGCCAGGTTATACTGAAGACAGAGGAGTATTATTGGCCATTATATGTAGCGTTTGTGGACTATGAAAAAGCCTTCGATTCAATCGAAACCTGGGCAGTATTGCAGTCCCTCCAACGATGTCATATCGACTATAGGTATATCGAAGTATTGAAGTGTTTGTATAGTAACGCCACCATGTCCATCCGATTTCAGGAAGAGAGCACGAAACCAATCCGATTGCAGAAAGGCGTGAGACAGGGAGACGTTATTTCTCCGAAACTGTTCATGAACGCGTTGGGGGACGTTTTCAAGCTCTAAGAATGGAACGGACTCGGCATCAACATCATACATCACTCATCTTCATTTTGCCGATGATATAGTCATCCTGGCAGAATTGCTGGATCACCTCAATGCTATGCTCAGCGACTTCAGTATCGTTTCCCAACGGGTCTACCTTAAAATGAACATGAGCAAGACGAAAGTCATGACGAACGTGGCATCCGTATCGGTTGTGGCTCGAAGTTGTAGACCAGTATACTTACCTTGGACAGATTGTTCAGTAAGGTAGGTCCAACTTCGAGAAAGAGGTCGCCCGAAGAATCCAACTCGGAAGGGCAGCGTTTGGGAAGCTACGTGATATTATCTTCTCATCGAGAATCCCACAGTGTCTCAAGACAAGGGTGTTTAACCAGTGTGTGTTGCCAGTGATTACATAATTATGGCTCTGAAACGTGTCTTTGACTGCTGGCCTTTTAGAGAGACTATGAGTCACTCAACGAGCAATGGAAAGAGCTATACTCGGAGTTTCTTTGCGGGATAAAATCCGGAACATGGATATTCGGCGAAGAACCAGAGTCACCGACATAGCTCTTAAAATTTGCAAGTTGAAGTGGCAATCGGCAGGCCACATCACTCGTAGAACTGACAACTGATGGTCGCCACTCGAGGAAAGGTTCTCGAGTGGCGACCACGGACCGAAAGACGCAGGTAGGCCTCCCACTGGGTGGACTGACGACATCGTGAGAGTCGCGGGCAACCGATGGATGCAAGTGGCGAATTGTCGTTCGGCGTGGCGGTCGGCGGGGGAGGCCTATGTTCAACAGTGGACGTCTTCCGGCTGTTGATGATGATGATGGGTTTTCTTTTATGAGAAACTCATAGTTTTATTGAAAGTTAAATTTCTAATAATGGATATTACTTAACAGGCAATTGAAGAATAAAATAGTATTAGAACAATAATTCAAAATAGAATACATATTATATCGGCGAAAATCCCAGTTACAGTCTATTACCGTTTATGTTTGGATGTCTTTGTTCAACGAATAACATTGTAGTACACTATTATTGTGCACGCTGTCTTTTTGTTTTTACGCGAATAATATCGTAATGTTATGTTACGAAATAATGTTTTTGTAACGTATCCAGTAAAATATAATTTCTTTAATAACTTGGTCCTTATATAATAATAATTAAATACGTTTATTTTGAATGATTCTAAAAAAAATTACCTTTCATTTGATATATAAATCATTCTCTTAGGTTGGACAATTTTTACAATAATCATAAAAAACCACTGTTTTATTTTTCCTGTAAAATTTGAATTTATCGATTACGATATTATTCGGTGGGAGGAGCGAGTTGTTCAGCCTGATGAGCATTCTCTGTTGACGTGTTAAAATTGGAGATCTGGAACGCAATGTTGAACTACAAAAGCCCAAGTGTTTCTTTTAAATTGGCCAAAAGGGAGAAATCCGCATCTAAGAGATACGGGAAAACTTTCTTAGGAACCTTTAGCTCTTTTTTGAAATAAAAAAAAATATTCTACTGGCCAGACACACATTAATTATTTACCCGGGTTCTTTAGAGTTGGGTATCATCCTTTGCAGAACTTCGATTTTGACGACCCCGTTGTCGCTGGCATAAGCAACAAGATCCGCGTACGAAGTCGCGGGCAGAAGCTAGTAAAAAATAAATCGTTAGCGTTATCGAAACAGTGCTGGTTGTCGGAGTTCTGAACCAAATACCTAGTTTGTGCTGTGCGTTTCCGTCGGTGAACAGATCCAGTTCCTTCTGCTTAAGTTCGATCAATGTTAAGCCTCATTTTTTCTTCTGGGATATGTCCATTCCCGAACTGACAATGGTACAGGTTTCTCGTTATCAGCTATTTGCATAAGCAATTTAAAAAATCTTCCCAAACGTGCCATGTACTAAGAGAAATTCCTAGTGTGACGCAACGTCTAAAAATGCATAGATATTTGTAAAAATTGACAATTAAAGGGAATTATCATTGATATACTGAAAATTCATTTCAATATTTGAAGATAGTGATTATTCTCTACGTTATTGGGTAAAAGTATCCGACTTTATATTAAACGATAAACTGTTAATAAAGCAATATGTTTACCACAACTAATATATTAGTTAACAAAATGTATAATAAAATTAGAGATGGGCCGATGGCCGACTGGCCGACTAGTCGGCTGCAAAAAGACTTATCAGATCATAATCTTCGGTAAAATTCAGTACGCATTTCATGAATTTACCACGTAAACAGAAAAAAATAACTTTTAAGTATACCTACCTTTTTTGGTTTCACCTTTTCATTTTAACATTCAATACGTGACACTAAGTTCTAGTGGACAGTTTCAGGCTCTGTTGCTCATACCCCAGGAACAACTGGACAGATTCGCAACTGGACTGCGTATTGTCGTAATGACACTATAATAATTATTTCGACTGCACCCACGTTTTGTCTAGTTACTCCGGCGGGGCTCGACCATTACAACGATTCTCGTAAGTTTACAGTTCCAGCCGACTAGTAGGCTTTACCTAATACATCTCTGGACTGCGTATTGTCGTAATGACACTATAATTATTTCGACTGCACCCACGTTTTGTCTAGTTGCTCCGGCGGGGCTCGACCATTACAACGGTCCTCGCAAGTTTATAGTTCCAGCCGACTAGTAGGCTTTACTAAGTACATCTCTAATAATAGGATACACATGTTTTGTGTTTTCCAATATCGGTTCACCTTTATCTACAAACCCCAAGAGAAATTTGTGGGTGGATCAGATTCCCTGTATTCGAGCTTATTATCAAAGTAGGCAATAAACATGCGATATAAGATGAATGGAATTTCCCTAATCATATTGACTGGTATTATGTTGAACATTACATATTGGTTGGCTCGATTTTGGTTGTGAAAGTAATAATAGTTTTTCACTAACAATACATTAATTTATGCCTAAAGAAAATCCTAGAGCATGTCTAACATTTTCCTATATTGTGGCAGCTGTCGAAATTTTAAAATATTTTGATAAATATTAATAATTCTTTTCAAAAAATCAAAATCTTCATTGAGTCCTCCCGCCATGTGTGGAGCGGAAAGAGACTGAGAGTCACAGGGGAGTCTTTAAGAACGAAACCCGTAGTTTCGGCCTTATTGACAACGAGCCCGAACTAAGAATTAATGATATTGCGGTATGACAGATAAGAGTTAGCACTCATGAACTGCTGAAATTGATGTTACTCATTTTTTTAAAAATCCATTTCAATTTAATTTAATAAAAATAGACAGAAGTCGTTTATTATCCGTCCTCGGTTTGATTTCGAAGTTAGTTACCTTCGTACATTTTGTATCTATTCCCGTGTTTTCGTTGAAGGACTTAGAAAGTAGACACCCAGACACGATTTTGGGTGGATTTTAGGCACCGTGTTCCATAAATTGCCTTGCGTTCCATGTTCAGTCAAGTTGAGGTACGTATTGTAAAGCTTTTTTGCAGATATTAAAATACGACGATCTGCAATACTCGAATCTGCATGTACTCTCTCTCACATGTCTGTACTCCAAGAAGCAGGTTCGATTTCTGCCAGCAGTCGAAATTTTCTTTCCGCAAAAATGCTTTACATATATGAAAAATCTACTACCTATTCAATCAACGTTATTACATTCAGGAAATATTAAATAAATGAGTAAATAAGCCTGGATTGTTATCTAACAGGAAAAATTCCGTCATCGACAATCTAGGAAACGAAACTTCTTTCTTACAAAATACAAATAAAGAACAGCATGAAAGTCTAAAAAGGTCTGTATGCCTCTCCAAAAGTGATCCATACAATTTGGAGACAGAACTATACGGATGGGGGTACGTCAAGGAACATGAGTAATTTATTAACTTTACGTTGCCAAAACATGTTTACGTGCTTCCTGAATTACGTAAATAGAATCAGGCTTTAGTATTTATGGTTATGTGTGTTTTTGTTAAGATGTGGTTACACTGCAAACCGTTGAAAAGACGGAAAGGAACATGTTTTTTGTCGTGGCTTTTTGTATAATGTATAAATAGTAGAAGTTTAATTAGGGAAACATTTGAATGTGTCGTGACGCGTGACGCTAAATGTATGAATCTGAATTATACGCCAATTATTTAGCTAAAAAAATCTAATTTGATTAAATCGTATGACGTTTTGGATCATTGTGTTAAGAAGTAAGATTAGGTGACCTGAAAAGATCACATAAGACAGGATTTAGAATTAGATAATAATGGTATAAGAATGCGCGTCAATATATTGAGCGTTTTTATTTCAAACGAATGTTCACAATGTGGACGTATCTTTACTTTAATTCCGGTACTATTTCCGTTCACAAAGAATCAAATATTATGTAAGTAATTTCGCAGTCAGTTCCGGTATTTACCTTACGGTAATAACTGGGTAATACGATAGCCTAGACTTTAGAACTGCTAAATAACAGTAACGACTGTCAAAAATCTACCAAATGACAGCCGGGACCAACGGCTTTTCGCGCTTTTTAAGTCATGGTGGTAACTCGCCGTACACTGTAGCACTGCTAGGCAAAGGCCTTCCCCAAGTATTTTAAGTCTCGAGCAACTTCGAACCAGCCCTCACGTCTCAGACTAGATCGTTTTACCACCTCTTTTAGGGTCGACCTTAGCCGCGCCGCCGGCTACCACTGTGTGACGTGAGAAAGCATATGGATATCTATGGGTAACAGAGATCACATGGATTCAGATCGGACCGCGAAAGCATAGCTCTCAGTCGGTAAGAGCCTTAAATCTAATTGCTTTCAGTTTCTTTAGTGACATTGCCCCAAGTGCGAAAAAAATTAATGAACTGTTCGCCACAGAAAATGTCCAAAATCGACCCGAAAAGTAATCAATCAAGATAGAGGTCCTTCACTGGCAACGACTTCGTACAACAGCCTGAGACCATACGTCTGAGACCTAAGTGTTGTCAACAAACTTTAGGTCTTAACTTAGGTTCAAACTGGAGTATCAGTGTTAGCTAACCCAAGTATAGCAATTAAGTATAGGGTTCGCTTCAACTTCGTATTTATGTTCTAAGTTTGGTCCAGTTCTAGTGTATACTATCCGATAATTTGTTACAGTGCGGTAAGTTAGGAAATCAGGAAGAGAAATGATCGGATTAACTTGTAGAAAATATAGTCAGGAAATTAATTTCTGGGCGATGTTATCCGAAAAGTGTCAGTATTTCTCTTTAAAATCAAATTAGCCTGCGTCTTTTCCCACAAAAATTTTACTCCTGGGGTAAAAAGTGTTACGTGTTTAATCCAGGTTTAGTGTGGGAGGGATATACCTTTTAGCGGCCTACTCCGGGTAAAGGCAACGTCTCTTAGCCTGGTCATATTCGGGGCAGCCATGTGACACACATCGAATCTCATTTTGTTTTATCCCTTTTTATTTTTAGTTTTAGCTTAAGTTTCCATTATTCTGATAGTGTTGATTTTGTGCAGAATAAATGTTTTTTCTTTCTTTCATAGTCAAGGTGTAGGGAATACCCACACGATTCTTGAAGGAGTTTGTGGTGGTAAGTAAAAAAAAAAAGTAACTAAACAATAGCGAGTTTTGCCGTTTAGTTAAATATACTTCTTAAGTCAATAACGATACATATAACAATATAGATTGATAAAATAATAGACCTGGAAATGAAAACTATGAAGGGACTAGAAAAATTAAATTAGAAAAAAACACTGTACCTTAAATAACTCGACTCGGGCTTTCGCAGCCCAGCCCGCTACACTCGCGAGGTCTCCACTCCAGTTGACCTATAGACAAGAGAGGCATTCCTTTAGATATAGCAATGATGAAACAGATAATAAAGAATAACTACAGCCGCACATTACGATCTTCCGCTTTAAGTTGCAATGGCCGAGGTTGGCCTGTGAATGAGTGACCATCTGTCATAGCGAGTTTCTTCCGTCCCTCAGAAAGTCGTAAAGCCGATGGTCCTGACTGTCATTTGTACATCTTTGACAGTCGTTAATCACAGTCAGAAGCTCTCATAATTATCAACCTATAGAATGCTGCGGTAGTAGTGCTGCCTGCTGCCATTTGCTTTTAAGCAACTTTTTTTGGCGTGAATCAAATGAAACCTCCCACCTATGGCAGGGCAGGAGGGATTGTCAGACTTGTACTGACCAGAATCCACGGTGTCCTTCAATAGTTCTTAAAGTTCTGGAGTCTCGGTAGCTCGTAAGTCCCGCGACTCCGGCAGTCTTTGGCCCTCTAAAGGAACCCCGTCACATTTTAAGGCAGCAAACTTTTTATGTACCTAATCGCAGTCATACAATAATAATTTTTTCGAGCAGCAACCTTAGCACGAGTCTTCAGTATTTGAGACGTAAAGTAAACTGGAACTTTGACAATTTCAACTTGACAATTTTCAAGGAATAAATTAGTTCCGTCTTCGTACACCAGAGGCGCTGTTCCAATTTTTCATACAAGAAACGCTGTAAATACTGGAAAGACTCTGTAAAGTAAAATAGTGAAAACTTGTGCTAGGGGTACAGGTTATAATTTAGTGTCTGTGATATTACAGATCTAATGTCTGACCTACATAATGAGCAATTGCGTTTGTTATCCATATTTCTATAGGAACATATTATTACAAACCTAGTTTAATTAATAGCAGCATGGAAAGATTTTCCAGGAAGCTTACACATCCTTATTACAATAATTATACCCATCTTCATCGTCTCAATCTAACAACCACTGTTAATTCAAATATAACTAAAACAGCCTTCATTAACAACCAACTTACATAATTATAGATATAACAGTAAAGCCGTCGCGCCTATAATTAAATTCCGGGGATAATATATCAAACTGTATTGTTGTGATAAGATTTGCATTAGTAATTGAACAAGGAGATTCTATTTATACCTATAGCTATGTTGATAGTAGAGTTGCGGGACACA
Organism: Agrotis ipsilon; assembly: GCA_028554685.1. Lineage (NCBI taxonomy): Eukaryota > Metazoa > Arthropoda > Insecta > Lepidoptera > Noctuidae > Agrotis > Agrotis ipsilon. The sequence goes on from CM052956.1 coordinate 3,038,579, forward strand.
CGTATACCGTGACTCCGGTATACAAAGGGGTACCGATGGACACCGTGGATTTTAGTCAGTACAAGGCTGACAGTCCCTCCAGCCCTTCGACGAGTCATTTGATGATTTTACCACGCAAAAAAAAATGTTGAAAGTAGACTTGATCGTATCAGTACCGTATATACCACTGATTTGAAAAGTCCCAACTGAGTGAAAAGCGAACAAAAAGATAAAAGCGTGTGAGAAAAGTGAAAAGAATAAATAAATATCTCTCGTCGGTCACACTGTAAAGAGAAGCCTTCGTGACATGGTATGATTAATAAGCATTTTTTTTAGTTAAATGTTCAATATGTATGTTTGTAAAACACCTAAACGGATTTCGATAAAAAAATGTCAGGGATAGGTTCGTAAAAATCTTAGTTTTATTTGATAAATCTTAGTAAACCCGTCAACCCTTCGTATGTCTTAGTAGTCTCGTTTTTAAATTAAGGAGATAAATTGGAATCATTTTCGAGAAACACGGGACCGATAAGTTTCGATACTTTCTGGCCACAGCTACTAAAATTTATAATATGTAGGCACTGCGTATACTTGCACTACCGAATGAAAAGCAATAAAAGATTAGTAATCATGGAAAACTCAATGTATATTTATCAAAAAGAGAAGAATTGGATAACCGAAAAATATAACTACTTTGGGTCTTTTTTGGATTCGTTCTAGGCGCACATTTTTGTAAAATAATCCTATAAACACCATTTAGAAACAGATTAAATTTCGAATACGAGTACGTTTTAACCTTTTACTCATGTAGACAAAATATAACAATGTTTACTTGAAATGTAAACGATCCTTCTACAAATTGAGTTAATATAATCCTAAACCCATTGTCGGAAGCTTGCTTACCAAATTTCAATTTCGTTTATTAAATTAATTAATGGAATATTAGCACCAGAACAATTAATTAATTTATATATAAGTACGTTATATGTACAATTATGTATATAAATAATAATATGTATAATGAATAAAAGCAGCAGCTACGCATTGTTTAGTATAGCAATGTCTGGCTAGATTTTTAATTTTTCTTTCCTATCTAAAAAATGTAACATGTTTTTATTTCGAATGTGATCACTATATTTCTTGATGGTAAGCAAATAAATAGTCAACGGAGAAGCACACTAAAGGTAGCTCCTATAACAGACAAGCTTGGAGAAGCCAGGCTGAGGTGGTACTGTCACGTGATGAGACGCCTTGAAGATTATGTAGTCAAAAAGTGCCTTTCCATCGCAACACGCAAGAGGGAGACAGGGAGACCTTTAGCAACATGGCTAACGACTGTCGAAAAGGACATGAAGTTGCTAAACCTGGCGAAAGAGGATGCAGAAAACTGCAGTAAATGGCGACGCATGATAAGGAAATCCGACTCCGAATAACGGGATGATGTGGCGAGGCAGAAGAAGAAGGCGAAGCACACTAAATAAAAAAAATACCTAATAATACTCTAAAGGGATAATAGGGCATTTTTTCACAAATTGTATGATTGACATTTGTAGTAATCTTTCATTTAAAAAATTTTATAAACATACTTTAAATATTATTAAAGTATAGATTAGTTTTGATTATTAAAACTCAAAATTGTATAATTTAAATGACGAACAGAATTCGCTTTTTCGCCAACAAAGGAATTCGTTAAATTATAGTTGAAAACTTTCTGAAAAGTCCTACCAACTCTATCAATTTGGGCGAGTGCATAAAACACGTTATTCAGCAATTTAATTTCAGCATCATAATGGAAAATTCTTCGTAGCTCATACATTTTGGGAGTGTATAATAAAATCAATGGTATCGGTTATTGCGTGGGCAACCGAATCGAGGTAAATCCTCAGTGAATTATTTTATCTTTGCTATTTTCGTACGAGTGCAAAGTGGAATTGGTTTTGAATATTTATGGTGAAAAAAGAACATTCTGGTACGAAAAAACATACATTATCAGTCTATAATGTTCTCACTGTTGGGACACCAGGCCATCTCTCTCTGTAAGAAAGAAAGAAAGAAAATTATGTTTATTGGCACAAACTTAAAACTAAACAATACACATAAAGTTATAAAGAGAGAATAGGAAGTATGAATAGAAGAAATAAAAAAACTTAACAATTTAATGCCAAAGGGCCTCAGCTCAGCATATGCCAGATGGCAACACAAAGTTTGTCACCTGACGCTGATTTTCAGCTGCAGCCCACGAGTAAGAGAGCTTGGGCTGTAATCAATTCATGTGATTGCCCAGTATGGAGGTTTTTTACCCTTAGCATGAGTTATCAGTATTTGAGACGTAAAGTAAACTGGAACTTTGACAATTTCAAATTGTCAATTTTCAGAGAAAAAATTAGTTCCTTCTTCGCATACCAGAGACGCTGTTCCATTTATTCATACAAGAAACGCTGTAAATACTGGAAAGACTCTGTAAACTAAAAGAGTGAAAAGTCGTGCTGAGGGTACTGGTACCAAAAAACATACAATATAATGTTCTAGTCTATAAAGGTCGCTGGAAGACGCTGGATGCAGGTCGCTTCCAACCGATATATGTGGAAATGTAAAGAGGAGGCCTATTTTCAGCAATGGACGTCCAATGCCTGAGATGATGATGACGAATGTTCTCACTTTTGGGAAACCAAGCCTTCTCTCTGTGAGAGAACTTGGGCTGTAATCAATCCATGTGATTGCCCAGAGTGGGTCGATAGATGTCACATGTCTTATTTTTTTGGTTCCAGGACAAAGTTTCCTCGCCATGTTTTCTTTATCCATTTTGAGAGCAGCGGTGATGAAATAAATTACAAAAAAATATGAGTCGTTTGGATCCAAACCCAGGACCTACAACTCGTAAGTTGAAGTCATACCACCGGTTGGTTGGTGTGTCTAATGACTTAAAAAGGGAACATACAAACAAATTAATAAAAAATACTCTAGCATTTATAATTTTATTGGATTTTTTACTAATACCTACTTTTAACTCCTCATTAAAACTAACAAGTTAGAGTTAAAAAAAAGAAAAAGATAATGGATTAAGTTTTTCTTTCGAGAAAAAACTAGCTTCATTATTTTACGCCAAAAAGACGTCACTCCTCGCATTTCACGACGAACTTTATCCACCCGTATCGTTTTAAAACTTAAGAATCCGTTAAAAATCGGATTAAAACCTTCTTTTCAACAAAAGAAGAAATTTCGAAAAAAGAATTCAGGCTCGCACGAATAACGACTTTAAATACAAACGGTCCTCATTTCAAGATGTATTTTTTTTTTCTTTTAGTAAAATCTACGGAACTTCTATTGAATGAAAATCCTCGTGAAGAATTCACAGATGTTTTTTTTTTCAGGGATCTGGCTGGTTTAGCCTTGGTTTAAAAGCGAGACTCTTAAATCTGGTGGATGGTGGTATGAGTGAAACACTAGCGTACAAGCCGTCGGCATTATGGATGTCGAGTAACGCTGGTAAAATTTTTCGTGTTTAAAAAACATATTCTCTAGCTGTACATTAAAAGAAAAGTAGAGAAAAGTAGTTTTCTCGGGAAATTTTGTAATAGAATTATATTTAAGATGGCCCCTGTATGACAAAGGTGAAATTTAATTGTTTTCTTATTTTATAACTAGTTCCAACCTTACCCGATATTGAAAACGAAGCATAAATTGTATTGAAACTTGTGTAGAACAGCAGTTGCGACTGTATTTTTAGTTCATTCAATGTTTATTATTAACCGACTCTAAGTCACAGGTTTTCACTAGTTTAGGAGGCAGGGTTACCTTAATTTAATCTACTTTCATTTATTAGAACGTGTAACTTACTAGTACTTACCTCTGTAGTAAAGGTTATCTGTGTCAATTAACTTATTTTATTTATTAAGACCATTATGTGTCTCGTGCCCGGCATTGGTTTCGGCCATGCTGCGGAGCGAGACAGAGTGGGAAGCGGTCGCCACCTTCTGCGAGGCAGTAATGCTCGTGAAGGAGATGGCGGGCCGCGATAGAGAGAGGACAGCGTCCTCCCTCCGCACCAACCGCAGTGGTAAGCAAAGCCTGCCGGGGTCGCGGGCCTTATTTCCATCACCGTGACCCCGGAACATAAAGGGCTATTGAAGGACACCTTGGATTTTAGTCAGTACAAGTCTGACAGCACCTCCCGCCCTGCCCGGGGTAGGAGGTCTCATTTGATGATTTTACCACGTTAAAAAAAAAAAGACCATTATGTGTGTTCTTTCTAATAAAATTAAATTAAATAAAAACACATAATAATTCTCTTAAACACTTTCACTAAGATACACAAAAAGAAACACTCCATGCTGAATTAACAAGATTTAAAGCGCATTCACACTAACACGCTACCAAAAAGTACCAAAAACAAACTTAATTCACGCCTCGCGCACTCTTAAGTCCTCTAGATTAAAGCGCTGAAACAAAAATCACGAGAATCCCAGTCTGAGGCTCGGACACATTTTCCTCACGGTTTTGATTAATGACTCCCTTTTAGACGCCTTTTTACACCCCAAAGCCCTCCCTAGGGTACTGTTCAAAGGTCAGGAGTATTTACTTCTTTGAATCTTTTCTTTGCTCCATAATTAAGTGTTAGCTTGAAGCGTGAAAGTTTTAATTGAAGGTCAAATATACGGGGTCGAGGGATTGTCTTTAAAGGGCACCGCGGTACTGGAAATCAAAAGTAATATGAAGAGAACGGGATTGTTTTATTCGATGCACCCCAAAAAAGATCTTGATGTTTTTTTATATACCTACCTACCTACATTTTTCCTGATTTGAAATGATTATGAGGTATAATAATAATATTTTAAAATGTTTTCGTTTCTTTTTTGTAACAATATGTAAAAATTTAATTTATAAGTGTATAAATAAATAAATAATAAAAATCCACAACTATCACACAACGCCATCTAGTCCCAAGATAATAAGCATAGCTTGTGTTATGAGTACTAGACAACTGATAAACATACTTATATATTTCTAAATACATACATAATATGTAATATATCTATAATATTATTATAGATAAATTACACCCAGGCACAGAACAAATGATCCTGCTCATCACACAAACATTTGTCCTGGGTGGGAATCGAACCTACGATCTCCGGCATAGTAGTCAGGGTCACTAACCACTAGACCAACAGGTCTGTCAAGTACAATGTATAATGTCAAGTACGTGTAATTTTAATCATCTAAAATATTTTTTTAGCGTGACAACTTCAAGACATTAAGAAAACTTTGATAGCCACACCGTATTGCTAGCTTTTTATCACCCGATAGCTAAGTTTGATCGCCAATCGGGATGAGAATATATGGGAGCACGCGTTCACCCACGAAGCTAACGACCAATAAAGTACTCAAAGACTGAACTTGGCAGACAAATGGCTGATAGTCATAGCTGTGTGGACTACTAATCGAGTGGACATATTCATAGACAAGATACTAATATCCCTTTTTTCTTCTGAATGACAAAATCATCAAAACCTTCTTCACAGCCTGTGTGAAGCAAAAGTGACTACCACAAACAAATAAACATCTGTTGTCTTATAAAACGCGTAACTGCAAAATGACTGACAAAGGTGAAATGTCGTTTTGACGTTGACAGTTTTTTTTTAGACAATTTATCTTTCTGGTGGTAAGACGGTAAATATTCCATCATTGTGACAATGGTGTTACCCGTTAAGAGGCCATACTACCTCAAATGGCATAGCAGAATCCTGTGATACGCCGAAAATACTGCAGTATTAATTTTGAAATAAATATATGGTAAAGTTGAGAATTAATGTTAGGTCTTATGTTTGGCGAAAACACGATTCCATAAAATTTTCTCGATAGAAAAAAATCCCAAAGTAACTTTTAAATTGAACAATAAACCACTGGCAATCATAAAATACTTAAAATTAGATTATGAAACTTTTTATACTAACTGAACTAACTATAAAGCAAGGCTTATGTTATTTAGACTTTCGAATTTCCTTTTTTTTCGTCTTAAAATAAATAGATTTCCGCGTAGACAACTAAAAGAAAGAGCAAGCAATAGTGCATGGTGCGTGCAAGTGCGAGCGAGTAAGATTATACTGAAGTAGTATGCCGCCTTAATGTGACACTAGCTTTAAAAAGATAATTATGGTAGGCTACCGCCCTTCCACTGATATCATTCATAACACATTTTTCAAAAAAGGAAAAATAACAAATTTAGTTATTCCAAGCATAAATTACAGTCGTAAAAAATCCATTGACAGTAAACTTTCAATTAACTGAGCTATCAACTAATAACATTCCAATCTATTCTACTGAACGCTAGAGAATTTAAATCAAGAAATACTTCAATGATCTTAATAAATCTGAAACGGACAACAAAATGAGAATAACTGTTAACTGAATAGATGTAAATTAGAAATCAAAATCAATAATAAAGGTGAATGGAAACTTTGGGAAGCTGACAAACTCAACAAAATACCTAAAGGTAAAACCACGAAGAATCCTTTACCTGGAGACAAGAAATCTATACAGTTTATTTATGAAAGTCAACGCGTTTATTGAAAACCTGTGAGGGAAGACTCAACCGATAATTGCTTTTCCATTCTCCATCGGTTTTTTGTTCGGAGCGACATTACCCAGACGTCGAATCAATTCTTGCCGAGGTTAATTTATTTATTAGCATATAGAGAGAATTTTCAAACAGCTCCTGTAAAGAATCGTCTGGTTTTATAGGAAAATTGAGGCACTTTTTATCATGTTTAATTTGCAGCTTGGTTTGTGTTTCTTTGCTTTCTAAAGGGCGTTGAGTGGAACGGAGAAATTGAATCAATCACAGCTTCGTTTGAAGAACTGAGTTTTAAAATGAGGAGGGATTTAATGTTGCAAAAAAAAAAAAGAATACAGACGGTCAAAACGAAGCGGATTAAATTTCACTTTAGGAAGTTGTTTGATTAATAATTTAACTAACATTTTTACATCCAATAATATGACCATCGGTAAAATAAACGGATAGGTAAGAAAAATGTTTAAGATTCGTTGAACGCTGTGTTCGACGTCGCGTTGGACACCGTGCATAAGGTGACGCAAGCCTCCGATACCTGACTACTTTGGTGTCCAACCAGCTATCACAATACAAATTCATAGAGATTCGTATACAGGCACGTGTCAACGGATACCAAAGTCGTAAGGTATCGGAGACTTGCGTCGCCTTGTTGATGAGAGGGCTAACAGGGGTCCAATCCTCGGTTTTAGAGATGGTATCGAACTCGACAAATATTTCTAATGACGTCATTTTTTCGACTAATTTTAAAATTTGCTATTCTGAGGATGTGTAATTCGCCATTTGTCGAAGGCTAACGTTTGAGTTCAGTAAAATTTGTCGAAAAAATGACGTCATTAGAAATTGTTGTCGAGTTGGCCCCCAGTATTACTTTATCATAACTATGTTTACGGTTTCGAAAAATCATTTGTATCTTCTTTCACATACGATGTTAACATTCAATAACGATTCTGCAAAATGATATTTTAATACAAACGTAAGCTTTCAGCATTTTAATAATTTCATTTTGTAAAATCTGTTTTTACTTTCATATACATGATATTGGTTTATTTTGAGTTTGACCTATTAAGCTTCCAAAGATACGTTGGCCTACATAAATATAATACTGAATATCATTCTTCCAATTAATAATTTATGTTATAAAAACATCAAACAAAAACCACGATGGATCAAAGCTTTTCATTAATATTCTGTGAACCCATCTTCCATATAAAATCTGAATGGTGTTTTTTTAAACTTCGCAGTTTAAAATGAGTCGTACATACGACCACGCATTAAGTCATGAAAAACCAGTATACAATTACAGCTGACCGCTGATTGTAAGGAAGGATCATACAAAGCGAGATCACGGTAAACTGGATTGTGTCGCTTGATGTGAGTCGTTCAAAAAAACGCAATAAATAGTTAAAATGACGTCTAATAATATCTACAGTCAACTAAACTGATATATACGAGTACATGAAAGATTTTTTTATTTTGTTTCATTTCACACAGCAAAAAAAAACAACAAATGAGATTCGCATGCGAGCAATTATATTATTTAGGTATTTTTTATTAGGTTTTTAGTTACACTGTCAAAAAAAAGAAATCGATGTCACCATAAAACGAATGTCTCTTTTATTGGTTGCAGAAAATAAAGCCTCGTTTCCACGATGCATGAAATGGCATGACTACATTGCGGACTTGTAACGTTATATACTCAAACTATGCATACAAGTATTTGCAGTCTGTAAATTGGTCTATAACCACACAGCATTGCTTTTGACAACAAATTGATTTTCCACCCAAAAAAATATTTGAAAAAATAAATAGCCTCCCTAAAGCTGACATTCCGAAATACGAAAACAATAAGAGACGGAGCGCAAATAATGTCTCGAACAAAGATATTCGAGGGAACGTCTGGCCCACCTTCCGTTTCCTTCAGGAAATACCCGTATTGTTACAACTGATCTACGGAAGGGATTCCAGGGTTCACCCTCGCGTTTTTCTGAATAGAACATTATAATTTTTGTATCTCAGGTCGAAATTCTGACTTGACTGGCCTGTTGGTGGTCGTGGGTTCGATTCCCACCCCAGGACAAATGTTTGTGTGATGAGCATGATCATTTGTTTTGTGTCTGGGTGTAATTTATCTATGATATGTATGTATTTAGAAATATGTGTATAAGTATGTTTATCCGTTGTCTAGTACCCATAACACAAGTTCTGCTTAGCTTGGGACTAGATGGCGTTGTGTGATATTTGTGGAATATTATTATTTTTATTAAATTGCAAACGTCGATTGTTGAACATCAGTTCAGGGATCCAAGGAAGGTTTTCTTCATAAATTCGGGTTCAAAGACGGTTATTACGGTTAAGGTTCCGTAATCCTAAGTAGTGTAAATTACTTAGGTTAGTAGTGACTGATGTAAAGTTTAATACGGTCTGTAATAGTTAAACCGACGATTAATAGACGGATTACTGTATTAGCAAATGGTCTATTACCGTTCTTAATGATGTGATATACGAAGATGTATGTCTAGTTATGTAACATTGAACATGGCCTGTTTACCTTACCTGTGTTCAACTTTTTGTTAATTCAATTTTTAAACATTACGTCATTATAAGTCATCGCTATTTCATATTTCATCCAAGATGACAACTAGAAGCTGTCACTTCTTTTTAAAAGAAAAAGCCATACTTATTCTTTACTAATATTCACAAGAAACTTAAACCCCACCTAATAAGAACACTCGCAGGAGTCTCATCAGGTGATCCTTCAATAGCCCTTTACGTTCCAGGGTCACTGAAACCTGATGTGACAGTCCTGCGACATAATAAAATCCACAGGGATGTGGATTTTTGTCAATACAAGCCCGAAAGCCCCGCCCCCGCTTCGGGTAGGAAGACTCATTTCATAATTCTACCACGATAGAAAAAAAACCTAATAAATAAGAAACATTAATTTTACCCCCTTACAAACTTAAACCAAAAAACCTTTCTCATAATAGTACAAACCACGAAGAAACTCTCAACAAAGTTAAAAGTGCGAAGAGCCCAACTAAAACCTATTTCTTTCCAATGCCTATTACTAAACAAATATTTGTTTGCAAACAAGAGCGAACCCACGAACACTGAACTAAGTTTTTTATTCAACAGACTAGAGTATGTAGTATGCAGGGGAACGCCAAAGTTCTGCACTACATATAAAGTAAATTTAAAGTTGGGATGCGTCTTGTACACAGTGCATTGGCGCGAAGTGAGAAAAATACGATGTGTATATCATGAGATGTATCGGTTGAAGTTTTGTAGGTATTTTAGACATATTTGGACTTTTTTCTCTTGTGAGTTTTGGTGTTAGAAATACACATTAAACAGTTGTAATTGTAGAGAATTTTGAGTGAATTAAAAAATGTGATTAATATCTAAGTTACTAATATACTTACCACGTTTTAGAGACCAACACGTCTAGAGACTGAGACCATTAATGACGGTTATGCTGTCAAAAATGATAAGCGTTGAAAATGTTATAAAAGAGGACACGTTAATATATGTTGGAGATCGCCTCCAAAAGAAAGAAAATATTTCTATTACCATGTATTGTAGCATACAACTTAAAAAAGAGAAAATGAAGCAAGCAGTATTAATAGCACCTGGGAACTGCATAACAGCAGCTGCCTGCAGATTCTCGTACTGATTAAATCAATATTGCAAATCCAGAACCACTTGCTACAATTTTCCGCATTCTTCTTTCAATTTCACAATAAAATATGTAGATGAAACACTTCTTTTTTCAACAGAACAGTTCTTTGGACAAGGAAAATCTTTTGATTCTGGTTAACAAGAAAATGGAGCGCTGAATCTCGTTATCTTCGTGTCCAATCAATTATGGGCGGTAGCAGAAAAAGTTAATTGCGTATTTATTGCTGTATTATTCATAGCTGAAGCCTCCTTTCGTTTTATGTTAAGTATAATATTCTATTGTGCATTTTACTGGCACATAAAAAAATAACCAAAAAGTACGAAGACGAGTACTGTGCGCACAGCTAAGGAGTTGATGAATTCCTTACCGTGGTCTATGTTTCCTGATAGCTACAACTTCGAGGTCTTTTAGTCAAGAGTGAATAAGTTACTTCTAAAACATCATCGCGTACCATCAGGCGAGTCAGTGCTCAACCGCGAGCTTATCGCTAAATAACAAAAAAAAGATGAACCAGATTTTGTATGAAGGCAGTGAGTTATAAGACTATTAGGATCAAGAAAATTAATGTAGCAACAAGATGTTAAATCATAGGATTCAGAGCTAATGGTCTGGCATAAAATATTATATCTGGTATTACTAAAAATATGCGTGAAAAGAGGGATTTTTCCCTTCATTCCCCAATACGAACAAAACATACGCTCGGCTCCAAAAATAGAACAAAGGCTCAATTTTTCCAGCACTAAATTCTAGTCGGATCCAACAAGGAGAAGTGAGATAAGTTTAAAATTCTATAAAAATCATTTGTACGACTGCGCACAAATCCGGCTTCCACGTTCGGCACTGTAAGAGTGAATGGAAATCGAGGGGAAAACAACGCCCATTCGGGCGAAAAGGATTTTTCTGATTCGTATAGAAACTTTGTACGTAAGTTGGGGTACAGGTGTACACTTGCGATTAGTCGGACATATACCTACTTGAGACCTTTTAAGAGACCTACCTTTTGTTTTTGGAGACGATTTCTACACAGAGTACTATAATACTAGTACAATAAAATACTATTGTAAACAACCAGTAGGGTCATGAGGTCCGAGTACTCAAAAATTAAAAAAAAAATCGCCGGTTATCATCAACTCTTAACATTAAGAGACAATTAATTCAGTTCAAACACCGAAATACGATCAAACAAATACCGAAATGTACTCAAACTTGTATTTTCATTTATCATGGTGAAATCCTCAAGTGAGTCCTCCTACCAGTACGGGGCGACAGGCACTGTCAGACAATTTGTGCTGCCTAAAATCCACGGTGATCCTTCAATAGCCCTCTAGGTTTTAGGGTCAGGGTTACCTAATGAGATCTGATAGTCCTGCGACCACGGCCGTCAAACTTGGATGCAACTACCATGCAGTTTCTTGCGTCGTTAAAATGAGGCTTAAAAATGTATAATATAATTCAGTTGATGCTGTGGCATCTGCTATCTCACAAATTTTGAGTGCATTGAATTGTCTTCCTTTTGACGACATGGTTAGCGCAGTGGCTGAGCGATCGGACGGCTGCGCTGCGTGTCGCGGGTTCGATTCCTGCACGGAGCAAATGTTTGTATGATCTACAAGTAGTTGTTCCGGGTCTAGGCGTTAGTGTATGTGAGTTTATATGTTTGTAAACACACTCACGAGAAATTCCTAGTGTGGGGCAAGGTTCAATAAAAAAAAAGTCTTAAAACTATTATGCCAATCCCAAAAATTCTGTCTTATACCCAAAATCACCGGTTTACATCTACCCCAAACCGACCCTTAGTCTTTCGCATTGCGAAAATGTTGATTTGATTCGATTCTAACGAAACAAAATGAAGTTTGGAAGCTCTTTCTTTCCGTGAAGTAATTGGATTAATCACTCGTACTCGATAATCCTATTGGGGCTCAGTTTGCCTTTTATTTAACTAAGAGTTGTGAATTGGATCTTTTACGTTCACGTAGTTCTTATGTTTTGTATAATATATAAATCTACGTGGACCTTAATTTTGATTAATTCTCCTAATCTTATAAAACTTCACGAGATACAGGCGAATTGAGAGAATTGCCTGTCCTGTGTAGTAAATATGAAAACAAATTTCAGTGACACTTTTTTATTTCTTTTACGCAGTAAAATAATCAAATGAGTCCTCCCAGAGCAGGGCGGGAGGGACTGTCGGACTCGTACAGACTAAAATCCACGGTGTCCTTCAATAGCCCTTTACGTGCCTGGGTCAATGTAATTCATAAGTCCCGCGACCAAGTTTATTGCCTTACGAAAAATATTATGTCCAACATATTATTTTGTCTGACACATATTCTGTTATACGGATTTTAAAATAAATATTTTTCAAACGAAACCTAAAGATAATGTAGTTTTTCTTTTAATAATATTATCTAGTTTTCACACCAAAGTTTACCTTGTAGTAAATTAGTTCAGAGCTTTTTTAATGAAATTACTACTTCTCTGAAAAATAAAAGCTGTCAACTAATTTGACAGTTCGTCAAGTAATAAAATTTAGCCCCTGTCTTGAAGAGTTATCCTTACTTATTAACCCTGCAGTGGTCGCGCCTCTAAAAGTTTCATGAGTGGTCGCGTGGACTACATGCGTAATCCATAATAGAAATTGAAAAAACAAAAGATTTATTTATAAACTCTTTATTACTTAAATACAAATATAATCAGTACAGTTTTATTGATAAAATATAATTATCACAATTTCATTACAACCCCCTGTTTTACAAATAATCAAAATTATCAAAAATGTTGTCTAAAATGGCATCAAAATCACATGGATTGCTCTTATTGAGATCACAATTTACAAATATAGTAAAAACTTCTATGTAAATGTTATTTTTAGCACGGGTCGGGCACATAATCTTGAAATGATCCCCACTTACAAAATTACTGCACTTGGTGCACATCTGTCTAGTGCTTATAATGCACGCTCTTCCACAGTCACGACAACGGCATCGGCGACGTTGCTGAGGTGGATATTTTCTTCAGGACTTTCGTTAGATCCATCACCTGGAATGTCTTGTTCTTGCTGGGATTCTGATTGATGGTCTTCCTCTTGTAAATTATCAACTTCTTCGTCGGAACTTGATTCAGCTTCATAAACATAATTTCCGACATCAACTTCAGCCAGCCACGACACAATTAGTGCATCACGTGCATTGTCTATTTTTTTTTTCTCAAATCAAACATCATATAGCTCATATAACATCATCATTATAACAAAACAGGTATTATTCGTCTAAAATAAACGAAAACATGATAGTTCAATGTAAAAAAAATACTTACGTATTTGGTCGCGCGGATTACAATTGTAGTCCACGGACTTTACTGACCTCCTGTGACACAACTATGCAAGTCCTATGCTTGTGCTTCACGGAGTGCATCGCTCAATCATTCATTTGAAAGTACCTGGAGGCTCAACAAGTTAAAGCAAATCGACTGTTGGAAATTATCGATTTTGTATAGGTGGATTACATATGTAGTCCACGCGACCACTCCAGGGTTAAGAAAACATCTTAAATTAAAAAAAAGTGCCAATAAAATTCCTAACTCCACTACCTAATTCAAAACGACCATTTCGGCTTGACCTCCTTTCCGAACGTGTTACAAAGTAGCAGGGGGACCAAGTTGTATCAAAAAGTTTGGTATGAAAAAAGTAACTAAATTGTTTCTAAAGTTCTTTGTTGTAAAAGCTTCTACGGTTCTAGCCTACTTTTCTCTCTCCGCTTTCTTCAAAAGTGTTTCTGCATTCGGCAACTTACTGCAGCGGAATTGTATTGGTACTTTTGTGTACTACTAAAAGTGTACGTTACGTTTACGTTTCCTCTTTATAGGTTTTTGTTTTGTTGACTCTGTCGTTTGCTATAATATTTTTTGTAAAAGTGGTGTCACGAGTTTTTGATAATTATGTAAGTGACATTGACAGCGATGTTGATGAATTTTTCGACGCCCTGTAATCTTTACTTTTATTTCAATCATTTTTGTAATTATTTTATCTTTATTTTTAGTTTTTAAATGTAGTATATTAGTAATTAGTTAGGTTCATTATGTTATAAATAAACATAAAAAATAAAGTTATTTTACTCGGAAAAACATTTATAAGTCCGAGAAATAGATAGTCATAGACCCGTATTTTTTCCTTTGTTTCGTAAATCAAAATTTTTCTTTTTTTGCCCACCACTAAGATTGTTTCTTGTGAATTCTCACAAGACTCAATTCTAGTAGGGCAGCATAAAAAATCGTAGTTTTATCTTCGTCAATTGATTGATTTAAAAAAAAGAAAAATACTTGTGCATCATTTTTCAATAGATACTCTAACTGACAGACTGAACAAATTTTCAATTTAAACTATCCTATTGTGACTAAACATCCGTACGTCTGCAACATTTTAAAAAGCTGTCATTGTCAATTTTCCGTACCAATGCCAGGCCAGGAACGGTTAAAAAACGTTGTTTACATTTTTTTGTAGTTTACACATTGTTTTTAGTTAAAATTTTAATGGTTGTGGAACTTGTGGAGGTGTGATACAAAGTTGTTCTATTTATAAAATTGCACTTAAAACCACAACAGAATCATCATCAGCCTATAACGTTCCCACTGCTGGGACACAGGCCTCCTCTCTTGTGAGAGGGAGTGGGCCATAATCCACCACGCGGGCCCAGTGCGAATTGGCAGATGTCACATGTCTTCGAATTTGATGGTTCTAGGACATGCCGGTTTCCTCACGATGTTTTCCTTCACCGTTTTGAGAGCAGTGGTGATGAAATAAATTACACAAAGTAATGCGCCAAGCTGGGTTCGAACCCACGACCTACAACTCGTAAGTCGGGACCGATACCACTGGGCCACCACTGCTCTCACACAACTGTGCTGTGCTGGGACACAACAGAATGAGTCTAGGTAAATGATAATTTAGGTACCGTGGTGAAATTCACTCAGTGAGGATTTTAACAAGCTTTTAAAAAAATAAAGTGTAGACTAATAAATAAATCATAAAATATCAATAAATGACCCTAAATTAATTCTGCATTAGTATGAGGAAACAAAACAACATCATTATTTACTTTTAAATGCTTCTACTCAACTGTTTTTTTGATTCTTACAAAACATAAAAGTTAATAGCAAAGCTATAAACAAAACAGTTAGCAAAGTTCATTCCAGATCAAACCAGCCGTAATGAACAATATTTCAAAGAACTCAAAAAACAATGTCTCTCTCAAAGGCCAACAAGTTGTTTAATACTGAACTTTCTAAATACTAACAGTAAGAGACAAACAAACCTGAGAACATAGTTCGACACATTCTCTTGAACTAAGTCAAAGGAAGTCGACGACAACAATGAGACGAACTTGTGCTAACTTTGATTTTGTCTTTTTTTCGAGCACATTTTTACTTGTTTTGAAAATCTTTTTTCGCGTGAAGAAATGCTTTTTATGTGCTTATAGAAAGTTTAAGTTTCTTGTTCGCTTTATAAGCTGTTCTATTGTCATAAATTTTGAATGCGACTTGAATATTTTAGTGGGTAGGAAGTGGAATAAGGAGATAGTGGTTCATGTTTGAAACGCAAATTCTGTAGTGTATCTAAATTAATTTTTTTGAGCTTAAATAATACCTACATATTATTTGTCTACCTAAAGGACTAAACTTTTGATTTTACAAAAATGAAATATTTTTATAATGGAGATTCATTTTAGAGGTCAATTTTTTCGATTCAATTCAATTTCTATGTTTGCATAACGAACCAAAATAAAATTAACACATGATTTCTTTTCGACATTCAAATCGAAAAAAAACCGACTTTTCTAAATTTTGTAAAAACAAACCAACAGAAAAACCATAGCAATGTGATCACAATGCTACGGTTTTTCTAGATGCATCCAAATACCTACCATCTATACCAAAAAAAGAAAAACGCAATAATAATTTATAATCCCAATGATAATACATGTATAATTTAAATAAATATTATTATATTAATCCAATTATTGAGTAGTAAAAGTTATATTGTATTCAATTAGTTATAAGCCCACCTACCTACAAAAAATAAAATAAAATAAAAACAAGAGTAGATCAAAAATTGTAAAGATATATATTTAAAATAGCCCTCCTCCTAATTTTTATATTGTTATGCCCGACAGGGCCCACAATGCTCCTAAACTAATGTATATATAAATATCCTTATGTACCCTACCACCTAAGTTCACATTGTGGAATGCAATAAATGTATTGAGTATTGAGTATCTTTAGGGATCCCTAAAGATGGTATTTGGATGCATCGTTACACAAATAGTTTTACTTCTTGACCCCAACCGACCTAATAATGCTTGCACCAGGAATGGGCTCACCACAATAATTCAACCGATTTCAATTAAACGTCTAGGCCATCACATCGCCAGTCAACGTCTTAGATGCTATAGCATTACACCTATAGGACTAATGGCTTTCGAAATGCCTACCTCTTAGGTGTAAGAATCAATTACCGGTGGGATTAATGAATTCTACGCTGAGGGTTTCTATCGACCAAATATGTTAGTGAAACTACTCAGACGTGATACCTGGGTATCAATAACGGAATATTACAAAACCAAAAAAAAAAGTTAAATTTATTAAAGGGTGTTTGACTCTCAGAGCACCAAAGCCTGCCGGGGTTGCGGGACTTATTCCGTCACCGTGACCTCGTAACATAAAGGGCTATTGAAGGTCACCGTGGATTTTAGTCAGTACAAGTCTGACAGTCCCTATCGCCCTGACCGGGGTGGGAGGACTCATTGGATGATTTTACCGTCCGCCCCGTCATTTTGCTGACGCTCTTTGAGGAACACAAATGGTAAAATAAAGATGTATTCTGTGTTTCTATTCAGCACATCCAAGATCATGATGTTGGAAATCTTTAAAAGCGATTTGGAGCCATGTGTTAGTTATTGCCAGATAGAGATATTGTGACAGCTAGCTACCTGGTCGTCTGTAAGCGTAGTAGCAATCCATTTACCTCGCGATTCTTACAACTTGCGCGGAAAATGAACAGCCGATAAAAATCTAGAGCTTTCTCTCATTTTATTTAGTTGGAAAACTGCTTTTGAAAGATTTCGTCTACAGACGATGTTTTCGTTTTCATGTACAATTTCTGGTGCAATAAATACTGTTTGCTGGATTACCTCGTTATTCAGTAGATACTATTTTGTAGTTGCTCACATCTTAAGCTATATTATTATCAAAAATATAACAAGCATCAGCACTATGAGCGAAATAATAAAACGTTTGGGAATGAAACGGCATCCATAGGTAAAACAATATTTTCAAATAAATGATTATGTATATAGAAAAAAAAACACTTTGTGAAAATTTGCAACATATTTAAAATACTTTCCTCTATAAATAAAAAGATAATCGGCGAGTAACACATGTGCAACATTCAATTTTCTATGCTGGTACACAAAATGCACAATTTTGACACACCGAAACACAATCCAGTCAAATGACTGTATCTCCTAATCAACAACAGATACAGCACAATAAACTTCTGCCTCATTCCCTGACAATACAAATATGAAGTTCCCACAATCCCCGGCGCGCACATTCGCACGCTTATTTTACTTCCAATCAGTAGCGTGTTCGTAGTAAGCACGATTTCACAGCTATACTTGTCAATATATAAGAGAAGTTACGACGCTTGCTAGTTTTGCTCTAGGGCCGGAAAATGAGCGAGGTGGGGAGCTAATAGAGTGAACGAAATCCGATTGTAATTCATGAATGCAATCACAGGAATGAAATCAGAGATGTGATTCGGGTCATTAGTCGCTTGAAAGGTTCTTGTCGTGGTTTTATTGGAGAAATGAGATTTTTTCCGGGAAGTTTTGTAAGGTTTATTTCGAGGTGTGATGAAGAAAAATATTTATGTTATTGACGAAATAAATAAGGAAATAAAGACGAAATGATTAAGGAAAAAATACAAAACATTCATTCAAATTAGATATAAAAAATGTATTAATGGTTCACATAAAAAAAAGAAATTTCTTGAGCCAAAAGCAGGCTTAATCCAAATAGAAAAATCTACCTTTCCTTCGCACAATAAGCAGAGCAATAGAGTCCAGCGAATTCTCCAGACGCCAATCAAGACAAACCTAAATCGCTGCTTTCCTAGCCACGCTCCACCATGTTTTATTTAATACAATGTGTAAATGTGATTTGTTAGTTTCCACATACCGTTTTCGGGCGTGACATAGTCGCTCTTGGGAGGGCTTACATCTATGTCTCGCAAGCTATGCTTACAACCTACAAATATTACTAGGCAGTTTGCTCGCTTGAGACCTATTCAGGAGTCTTATGTATACTATGTATTTAGTGGGTACGCTACTAAAGGATTCTGACTGTAGCGAATGATTGAGCAATCGGGGCAACGCTTTGATTCCCAATCTGATTGAACTTGTAGGCACATTTTAGCAGATCCGAGGCATTAGAAAGTTTAGATCAATACTTGGTTACGGCGTCAGCTGCTGAATATTGAATTTTTATGGGATTGGACTAGATTTATCGAGGCTCTAAAGGATAACATAAAAATATCATTATCGTCCAAGCAATTTGAGAGCAGGGTATAAAGAGATAGAAATCAATAGTTGGTATATTGTTTGGAGAGGTTTATAACCTAGTATATACGTCGGTTAGATTACCCTTCTTTTTGAAGAAAAGGAACACAAAGGAACCAAAAGAGAAAGCATTTGTTTGATGCTATTCCGAGGCCCAATTGTGTCAAAGGAGGTTATATTTTTACCCTGACTTAACCGAACCGTTACTATGGTAACAATTATATTATGGTTTTCGTACCAAAAGTAACAAATTCAGGATAATCTTTATTGTGGCTTAAGTTGGCTATAAGGTTACCCAAGGTCGGATAACTTGACATTACCAAGAATAAATATTTTTACTCTCATTTGTTTATCGCCATTTTTAGAACCAATTCACTTTTTGCTCAGTTGGCATTCAGAACGGTACGCAGTGATGAGAAATGTTCAAGATTATTTGCGAAAAAAAAAAAAATAGCTAAAGCAAACGTTGTACGAGATCAACTATATTATATACGGTACGTGTGACAAAACGTTATTATATTTTATGTTTGTTATATTCGATGTTTTGAATCTACGTGACGCCATTTAGTTGGTGACTGTACCTACGTATATGTAATGAGAACAGGGTTGTCCCATGTTTGTTGTAGGATATACGAACACAGTCTTTTATGTGAGTACTCGTCTTGGGTTAGACGAAAACACCCGTGGGTTTGATAACAAACGAAGGGATTAATATCGCTTGTTGTAATATGAGCGGACCTTTGCTAAAGCACGTTTTATTGTCACCAAACTGGAGTAAGAGCGTTGTGGATTTATTTTGAGGTTATATACTGCTTATTGTAGGTGTGTAGATGTCATGTGAGAATCTACGTCACTAAATAATCGATTGTATTTAAATCTTACTACTGTAATAAATGTGAAACTTTGTGAGGATGGATAAATTTTAATTTTCGTTACCTAGAATAGAATAAAATGTATTTTATTGTACACCAAAGTCCGTTACACAACTGTTTTACAAAGGGTTACATACAATGTCGGTCTTATCGCTAATAGTGATGTCTTCCAGACAACCCTACCTAGTAAATAAATACAATGGCTGCGTATCACAGGTTCGATTCTCGTGAATACTATTCATTTATGATCTACACCGTAGTAGTTCTGGGTTCGGATATTTATGAATATTAGTTCAAATGTTTGTAAAGATTAACACGTCTATTAGGATACTTTTTATCTCGGAAATAAATTATAGAAAAAATATGAGTATAAAAAAATACCGTCCAAATGATAACCTCCTTCTTTTTTTAAGTCGGTAAAACAACAATCCTACATTTAAAATATAACAGAAAATCATTTATCATTTATTTTGAAAATAACATTCCAGTTATAATAATGTTGTGAGCTGAAAAGGTTACATTTACATTACTCATTCCATTTAATTTTAGTATGTTTATTCTTTGAATAAAGTCTGCGAAGCTTAAAGTTGATAATGTTTAAATTATTTTATTCATTCAAATATGGTTCGTATCGCAATTATGTTTACTGAAAATCTCTGCATTTAATTTAGAAATGTTATTAACTTTAATCGTTATAAGGATTAATACGAATTATTTATTAGGTATTATAATTAACAAATTGACTTTAAATACAATATAGAACAATTTTTTTTCTCAAAAGTTACAGACGCCAGCAGGTCCTACCCGAATTTGTCAAATTTTTTCAATCGAAAATCAACGTCATAAGGTTGAAATTCCATTATTCTTTTAACAGAATTGAGGAAAAACCAAAGAATGCGACACCTGTAATATCGAGAACCCGTACATGCGCTATTATTTATTTAGAAAACTTTGGTAACTTTTTCAGATGCCTCAACGCTTAGCTTCGCAGTAAAGTCATTTAGGTACACGTTTGTAGGTCTTGTAGGATTCTAGGTTACAAAGATAAGTATTTTATAGTACATACTCCAGTTTGGCCGGTTAAAAAACAAAAATGGCCGCCATTCGCGAAGTGTTGGGTTAGGATTTTTTTAAATGCAGATTTGTCGATGAAAATGGGGTTATAATATCCCCTTACATAAGACTCTTTTAACTTTTTCAACTTATGTAGAAGATCGTCACAAATGAAGAGAACATAGACACAAATCAAAAACTACCTAAAACTTTGCCTTGGATATGATTTAAGTCAGTATCGGTAATCTGAAACCAAAAACACTTTATAATAAGTTCAAGTAATACTTATCTTGCGGTATCGACTGAGGATGAAACGAGAAGTTTTCTTAAAAGAATTCGATGAGTTACTGCGGTGCAATTTGCGCTCTGACATAAGATTGCTGCATACGTAATGAATTTGAACCCTGAGGGAGCGTGACCACATTTTATAGAATATATCTTTTGAAAATGTCCCTTGAATCAACGATCAACAATTTTGTTGGCATTGATGTTTACCACGTCCCGCTCCGCACTTATGTCGCGCCCGTCCCGTCCCGTATCCTTCCTCACTCTTGCCCATCTTATGCTGCGCCCGTCCCGTATCCCACCCATACCCAAATGTGCCTGTCCCGTTCATCGCCCGTCCTGTCCGTTATTCCATAGCGTATTCTTGTAGTACATACGTTTTACGCTGTTGATAATACCACGTTTCATCACAGTCCCGTTTACGTCCAAATTCCATTCTGTTTGTTACGACCTTAAGGCACGAAAGATTACATGAGGTATAGAACGTGAAAATCTAAACCAATTTAAAAACAAAATTAACCCACAAATCTCAGCACTTTTATTTACTAAGCTGTAAAATAGGACTTCATTTTTCAGAACAAGTGGCATTCGAAGACAAACAGATTTCTCAGAAGAACCTACTTCTAATAAAACGCCAAACCATCTGGATTTCATAGCGTCGTACATGCACTTTATATCTAGAGTTATATTTTCTGAAGTTGCGAGTGTTTTCAACTGTATTTGAAATGATTATGAAAAGAAAATAGGTGAGATTTTTTAACACTAACAATGTTTTCTACGTATCGTCACGAGCAATAGTGTGTATACACTAAACAGTATTCAAAAGCGAAGTTCTGCTACCATATTGATTAAAACTGTTGCCTTTTCATTAGAATTATATTTTGGAAGCCATACTATTACGAAATAGGTCTTATTTCTAAATGGAAACCAGTATTTCACGAGTAACTTGCGTTTGAATTTAGTTAAGTGTATACATGTTATTGCTCGTGACTGTACGTTCATATTTTGTATTGTGTACATTACTATGTATACATTTTTTTATTTACACACATTTGTGTGTAACACACACACACATTATTCTTCTACAGTAATAAATTTGCTCATTTAATGTAAAAAACTTAACAAAATCTATTACGTAGTTTAAAAGAAAAACTCACAGAACGTTGCTACTTACACGTTCAATTCCTTAAAAATCTGCGCGATTTTGATTAAATCCACTAAATAAAGAGCTGTATCAGTCTGTGTCGAATTTTGGACTTAAAGGGAATTTACATACAGTCCTTGATCGTGTGAATACAAAAAAGATCCGTCGATTTTGTATTTGCAAAACCATATCATAACATTGAAGTAATACTAAGTCAATGTCTTATATTTTAGACTTCAATTATTTCCAAGATATTATATTTTCTAACTGCCTTTATTGTCATGACATTGACGTTGCCATTCACAAAGAATAATGCTGTAGCTGCTGTTTTTGCAATACATAATAATATAATTTACTGCCAGTCTAAACAGCATATTTTTCTTAATATATTTTAAGTACTCATTCATTTTTATATGAGCAAGTCAACCTGTTTATCTAGTAAAGGCAAACGCATTTTATGACTGTATTTATGAGTTTTCTCTTTCATCTTTCGGCACAAGTCATAAAGCTTAGGTAAAAATGACGACTTACTTAGTGATGATGTTTATAGATTATTGAAATATCCAGCAAATGTCTGCGATCCGGTAGGTATCAAACATATAAAAAGCATATTTTCTAAGGATTACCGCGTCATACTTTACGACAGTATAAAATTTTCTAAGGCGAGCAACCCTATAAAATGTCACCTACAGAAAGTACAATCGCAAACAAAACTTTTAGGAGTAATAAAAAAGAACATCTCAGAATTCGAACTTCGAAAATGGCTTCTCAATTTACAATTCAGAGTGTTAAAAAATTCAGTGTGTGACGAATTCCCTTCTAAAAGTTACATTAAATTACTTACACGCATAAACCAAGAGTGCCATACAAAATAGGTTTTTCTTCAAGATAAGCCAAGGAACCAATTTCCTCGACGAAAAAGGCAAATGTGTTTGGAGTACATTTAATAGAATGTCGAGACAGACTAAAGAGATGGGACAGGATCGAATTTGTATTTGCCCTACGAATAATAATGTGAGGTGGGATTTTTGGAGTGTCGTATTAAGTGATTTATTTGGAGTACAAAGATTTTAAGGTGGGGTGGAATTTTATTGATTTATCTTGCTGATTTTCTTGGAAAGATGTTTTATTATTCATGTGTGATAGGAGACGTGGGTTTTGTACACACATCTTCACTGGGTTCTTTTAAGTATTTCATTTACCCAATCTAAGATTTTGTTGGTAGAACACTTCTATTTTCGAGATAAAATTATAAAATGTTTAATTTACGATAAAACATCTATCTTATAACCGGTTGAAAGTTATCTGACCGAATTTCATCAAGTTTTCAGCCACAACTTTACCGGGCTGAACAAAAATAAGTAACTTCACAATTTCCAAATTATATCATAATTTAATAAATTATAAACACACCGCAATCATAGAGAAGATATAATTAAATTAAAATGTCCGTCGATTCAGGCGAACTGTACGAAATAAGTCATTACTCTAATAGGGTAATATTTCATTGGAACAACTTAGCGGTATTGCAATCGTTAATTAATTAGGACCCTTTCATTTATAAATTATGAAGTACCCTCGACTCTTGGTAGCTGAATAGAAAGGTAAAAAATGTAGGTGTGGGTTTCATTATGAAAACCTTTGGGATTAATTCGTTTTTTGAGGTGAATAAGCAAGATATAATATTTAAGGTGAGAATCAAATCTATAGATTTCAATCTATTTAAAAAAACAGGTTTACGAACAGTACCTCTACCATGAGTTGTCATAGCGAAGACTCGATCATCGATATCGACCGCGTTTGGCGCTCTCATTGGCCCGCTCCAAGGTTGTAAGAACTCTCGACCAATGCGAGCGCCAAACACGGTCGATGCGTATGATCGAGTCTTCGTTATGACAACTCATGGTAGAGGTACTGTTCGTAAACCTGTTTTTTTAAATCGTAGAGGTAATATAAAAATTGGTTTGCTCTTTATAATTTTAGTATAGATTATAATGTGACAACAAAAATATTTACTCAAAATGCCATTGCTCAAAACATGCAAACTGGGATAACTTGGCATGCTCGCACATTCTGAATACATTCAATGCTCTCAACTCACATCACCCCTCTATTACTCCGACTCAAAACCCTCAGTCTCAAGCCGAACCTATTAAGCCATGGAACCCTCCATTGTCTGCCCATTGCCTTATATCACGTCTTGAGTATTACGCCAAAACCACATCTGACACATTAATAGCGGCTTAGGTCCAAGGCAGTATGTCCCTTAAATTGATATTATCACGACTGTGCTAGATGGTAGGAACGTTGCCATTAAATTAATTAAAGACTTCTTGGTTGCCACAATGTTAGTTTAATTTACGTTCTTGAAAGTTTGTTTCTTTGTTTGTTTATGAAAGGAGGGAACTCAATTGTTACCTACGTGCTATATTTTATACGGGTTGAAGTCGTATAAAATATGGCTCGTAGATTGTAACGTTGTAATTGAATGTTCAATTTATGAGTTAACTAGCATATGGAAGGAGATTCGCCCGTGTTCGTATTATACCAAATTGGTATTTACTGTAACATAATATTTTATTTCGTAATTTTGTTCTATAAGAGGTTACTAATCAGAGTACTGAAAGTGAAAGATTCTGTTTAACTTCAACGCACACAATAAAGTCTTCATTAATACATTGGAAGCCGCTTGGTATTAGCCTCTTCTTACACTAGGCGACGAAAGTCTCCGATACCTTACGAATTTGGTATCCATTGACGTAATCCTGAATACGAACCTCTATGGATTTGTGTTGCGATAGTCACCTGGATACAAAGTCGTAAGGTATCGAAGACTTTCGTCACGTAGTGTACGAAAAGACTTCCGCAGTGGTAGACGCCCACGGCGTCGGACGTTGGCAGACGATCTCCGGCCAACGTAGGCGCGGGCATGCGGACAGCGAGTAAAGGGCAACTCGCTGTTCGACCATGGACCATGCCCGGGTCGACGGCGCGTCGGCTCAAAGAGCGGCAGCAAAATGAACCGTGACCCCGGAACATAAAGGGCAATATGTTAATGAAGACTATATTGTGTATGTTAACAAAATCTGATAAATAAACGTCTTAAGAACAAAAAGACGACTTATCGAATTGTAAATGAAAAATAAATTATTACGTTATAGTAAATACGAATTACCGACTTTTCTGATTTAAATTTAAGTAAAACCTTGAAAATAAATACAAAAAATACAACAGCAGTGGCTAAAAATGAGAAATGTTTAGTACTTAAAACAATTTAAATTGCATATTTCAGCGACTTTATTGATTTTTTTAAGTATTCAAGCTGCATACATGCATATTTCCTCAATTTTAAATAGCATAATTATAAGCTACTTTCTAATAATCACATGATATATCAATACTTAAACCTATCCATCACATTCAAATCAAAATATCCAACAGATAATCTTCAGCTACCCACTACTCTATTTCCACTCCAACGCTGAACTACTTTTCGCACATTAACCACCCATCATCGGTTAAAGTTCACATTAATAATTCGTATCCATCAGCAAAGGTAATGGCTCAATAGCCGCAGCTCCCATGTGGTCAAATACTACTTTACCCGCATCGGATAACAAGGGAAGTGAATTTGAGGGACTCAAGGGTCCGAAATAATGATATTGTGGTGTGGCATGCGAGGCCTTAAGATTGGGTCAAGGTGGGTGCGGATAGGCATATAGATAGGTGGAATATACTTAAATACCCAGACGGTTAGGCGGTGTTCTGCATGAGCAACGAATACGACACGACGAAATTCGAGCTATTTCAACCACTATTATAATAATTACTTCTTGTTGCGTCGCGTCGCGTCGTATTTGTCGCTCACCCAGGACACCGTGTGAAGAAACGACACGACGCGACGTTACGCGACAATTCTGACAATTGAATTGTCATCATTATCATCAGCCGGAAGACGTCCACTGCTGAACATAGGCCTCCCCCTTAGACCGCCACGCCGAACGACAATTCGCCACATGCATCCATCGGTTGCCCGCGACTCTCAAGATGTCGTCGGTCCACCTAGTGGGAGGCCTACCTACGCTGCGTGAATTTGAATTGTGTCAAGAAGTAAATAAAGTTAGATTTAAGAGTCACTGCATCTTGCATCCAAGCTGGGATTTTTAGTCGCAGAATTAAAACTTTGTTTCATAAAATTGAATGTCATGGGTTTCCGCAAGGTCACATGATTCTATTACTTATTTTAGGGTCTATTACATACAAAAAGACGGAGGGTACAGTGCTAGTCAAGTTTTAAAAAAGTGGATAAGTCGCTAATGAAATAAATATTTAATGCATATCATCAATTTTATTCAAAATACAATAATAATTGTATAAACCCTTAAATAACCAGGCAAAAAAATAAACTCAAAAAGAAACACTTGCTGGAATAAGTAGTTGATTTCATATTTGTATTTATTCCATAGCAACTCTTTGTGAGAACCTCAAACTAATAAAACTTCAAGCCAATATAAAACTTGTTTCGCTATAAATCTTTGCAGTATTTACAAACTTCTCAAACCCAACTCCTCTTCGACCCAAAAACAATTCAAACAAAAAAGTAGGACCAACTAAAATCTCTTACAACAATAATAATATCATTATCTTAAACTCTGAACATTAATATCTTTTATACTTTTAATATATTCACTTCTCTAAGGGTCTATGCACACCTCGTTTTTTAAACGCGCCGTTGACGCGCGTTTGTAGCGATACAGACTCGATATGCATGCAAGTCAGACTAGCCTATAGACCTTTACACACCTGTATAAATTTAAATACGCTTTTAAGTCGATTAAGACGCGCGTATATAGCGATACAGACGCGCCGGTGTTACGGGTTTGGTGTACCTGTACAATACAAACGACAACAAACTACTCTGTTTGATAAAAGCGTTTCTAAAACACGCGTAAAGACGGCGCGTTTAAAAAACGTGGTGTGCATAGGCCTTAAATAAATTAACAACGTAAATAAGAATTCTGAACAGTCATAACTGCCGGAGGGTTCAACCGAAGTTTGGGGTATTTAGACACTTTTTCCAAGTTTGATCGTGTAATTCAGGGGTTAGATGAAACGTGAAATTTAATCATTTTGTTCTGACCCCAAAATTAAATAAAGAAGGTTCGGGCGAGATGGAAACACCATTATTGCCGAATGCTTTAATTTAGACGATGGAGTTTGAAGTTTTATAGAAGTAATTGAAGTGAAATTCGATGTGAGTTGCGCTCCGGTAATTTTCCTTCTTAGTTAATGTACTAGTTTGTTCGGTTACATAGTTCCTTACTTTGTAAGATTTGAATAACATACCCCGCAAGGTTTCGCTTACATACAGATTGTATCTGAACGTGTAATGCCTTAATTATAAGAGAGTGAGCTATACACAATTTTTTCAACGACAGATGTCGTCATCGAAATGAATTGATGAAAAATTAATGAAGTTAATGAAATGATATTTATTTGCATCATCATTCAGCTGTAAATCAAAACATATTATACCACTTTTCCCTGTTTAATGTGCCCGTGGGATATTTTTTTGAGTTTCACGCGGACAACAGCTAGCAATATATTATCATTTGATACTGGGCAGCCACCCATCATTCTCATAAAGGATAGTTCAAAGCATGTCAACAGAGATTACATAACATAACATAACCCCTGTAATCCTCGAAGGGTCACGCAACTGTCTACCTTATAGTACTCGCATTTTCACCAGTTGAGTCCCATAATAATAAAGGGTGAACCTATTGCCATCAACAAAGCCCAAATTTAGACTATCTGGCTTGTACTGGCAAATTCCTGATGAAATAATAAAAAAAATCCACATTTATCACACAACGTCATCTAGTCCCAAGCTAAGCAGAGCTTGTGTTATGGGTACTAGACAGCTAGTATACATACTTATGTATCTCTAAATACATATATTTTTGAGTTTTTTGTATTATAGATGAATTACACCCACACAGAACAAATGACCGTGCTCATTACACAAACATTAAATTTGTCCTGGTTGGGAATCGAACCCACGACCTCCGGCATAAAAGTCAGGGTCACTAACCACTAGACCAACAGGCTCGTCATTAAATCACTAACGGTTTATCGAACCTGGAAATTTTAATGAAATTACATTGATAAAAACGACCACTGCATAACATACAAGTTTTTTATCAGTTACATTTCGGGGACATCCCATCCATACCTACGTGAATACTCCGGCAGAAAATTCCATTTCATAGTGCACACAAAGATATGGAATTCCATGCCGCAGTCTTTGTTCCCTAATAGCTACAACCTTGGTGTTTTCAAGTCTGGATAAATAGGTTACTTCTAGGCAATGATGCGTCAGCATCGACCACATCATCAATTATACAACGTGTAACATTAAAAGCGCAAAACCTCTCGTGGGATAACTTAGCACATGTTACTAACAATGTTCCAAGACTTTTGGAAATTCTAAAAAAAAAAAAGCATAATGATGGGCTTGATCAATTTCTCATTTTGTATGGAAAAGCAAATTATTTTTTTTGCGCATTTCCAAAAGTCTTGGGACAAACAGTGTCCAGTAACATGGGCTAAGTTACCCCACGAGAGGTTTTGCGCTTTTAACGTTACACGTTGTATAACATCAAGTATATCAGCAAAATTACCCTTTTATCAATGTGAAATGTCGGTTTGACTTTGCTACTTTTTTGACAAGTGTTCAACAGATGTTTATCTTTCATATGGTAAGACAAAGTGTTTAACTAACTAAAATCCATCCTGTTATTTAAGGTCCGCACCTATGGAAAAGAAGTGCGATGTCCGATACCGTGTACGTCTACCGCAGCGGCTGGGTCTTGAGGTGGAGGATGTCCTCTCTATCACGTATTCGGTATACCCCTCTCGTAGAAGGAGGTTACTGCTTCCCATTCTCTCTTGCCCACAGCATGGCCTCGACCAGTGCCGTTTATCGTCAAACGCGACCCTATTTTTAAACCGACTTCAAAAAAGGAGGAGTTCTTCAGTTTTGTTGGTAAACTATGGACGCTAATAATCTGCTTAAATAAAATTAAAAAAACACACGCCATAAACTCTACTAACAGTACCTTCTAACCAAACACTACCTCCACGTATCGAAATCATACAAGTCCAGTTTTATCGAGGTCTGCACTTAGTCCCGTATAATTTAACATTTGATGGCCGCTGTTACTCACCCTTGACCGTGGCTGTAGACCTCGGAATAGATAAATACTAGATGATACTTGAATCCGTTGCCGTAAAATATTGCTTTGGAATCGGGACAGTTTCATTGGATTCTCAACTGTGGTGATAATAATGATTGAATCTGAATTAGGAGACGATTTTGAGATTGATTAACGTATTTGTGATTGTTTGTTCGCGAGGTTGAACAATAACTTGTGTGAGACTTTTGATACGTGTAATAAATGTTAAATGGATGAACATTTTTATAATCTCGTCAAAGATGAAGACACAAGGAAAGATTTCAATAAGTAGTTTTTTTTGGTAAATAAGTACTTTCGCCTGTGAAAGAATGGGTATGTTTTGAAACAAATCTCTGCAATATACCATAATTTGACTCCTGTGGTCTAGTGTTGTGACCCTGACTGCTAATGCGGAGTTGGAGGTTCGATTCCACCCAGGACAAATGTTTTGGTTTTATGAAGCATGAATCCGTATTTTTGTGGTCTGTGTCTGGGAGGTATTCCTCGGAGCGCTCCCGTTTGAAACGCTCCCCATCGAAGCGCGCCCAAAGGAGCGGGGCTTGCAGGAATGATTAAAAATTATTAAAAATTTATTTCCTCGAAGCGACTCCCACGAGTTTAAAAATAGGGAAAAAGCATTAAGTAAAAGTAATGAAATATAGCGATAATTTTTAAAAACTCATGTGTGCATCATCAGACATCGAATTGCTTACCTAAATTACGAAAATTGAAAATAATATCTTTTTTGCTTCCGGTACTCTAATGTCCTATACAAGGACCCATGTTATTCGGGTAATAGAATAAAAAGAATAGAAGAGAATACTCTTTATTATGTTGTATGGTGTACCATACAATTGCAGGATACAGCCAATCAATCTGAATAGTTAAACAAAGACGGGTGTGTTCTCACATTTTACTCGAAATCTGCTGAACCAATTTCAATGGTTATTAATTTGTTGATTTGTCTCCTCCGCCCCGATCTATAATATTAAAAAGGAAACCCCCGGTTCCGTTGTCACGACCTAGCAGGAAAACGGCTTGACGATTCGGAATAATTATTTTTTGTATGATGTTTGTAACCATCGGGACCCCGTGTTTTTTAGACGAGGTCCTCCACCTGTGGGCGAAGCCG
The DNA here is from genome assembly GCA_028554685.1 of Agrotis ipsilon. Classification (NCBI taxonomy): domain Eukaryota; kingdom Metazoa; phylum Arthropoda; class Insecta; order Lepidoptera; family Noctuidae; genus Agrotis; species Agrotis ipsilon. The sequence goes on from CM052956.1 coordinate 3,069,144, forward strand.
GGACACGGGCCGCTAAGTAGCATAATAAATCTCCAAAAAAATGAAAAAAAACAGTTTCCCGCAAATAAAAAAGAACGGAATTGATGAGGTCTGCACAAAAAAGTATACTAGGAGAACAGATCAGAAAGAAGGTGTTCATACAGGATCACGAAGAAGTTTAATACCGAAATGATGATGGAATCTGACAAAAGTACTAGGAGAACAGAAAATCATGGGAAAGAGGTGTTCATACAGGAGCACGAAGAAGGTTTTAGTACGAAATTTGAATGAGGGACTAACAAAAAGTAACTAGGAAAGCAAGAGGAGATCTGGAAGGAATGGTGTTTCATCAGGACACGAAGAAGGTTTTAGTACCACCGAATTGAATGAAAGAATCTTAACAAAAATACTAGGAGACGAATCATGAAGAAGGTGTTCAGACAGATCACGGACCTAGTTATTATCGATAATTTCAGTTAGTATAGTCCCATCTCGATCCGAAATTTAATCAGAGGAGCGCTTCGAAGGAAATAAATTTTAATATTTTTTAAAAATCGTATTTCCTCGAAAGCGCTCCTTTTGGCCTTTGAGGAACAAAACAGGAGCGCTTAATGGGAAGAACGTTTCATCATCAAAAAAAAACGGGAGCGCTACGAGGAAATGACCTCGTGGTCTGGGTGTATTTATTTATATAATCTGGATGTATTTAGAAATAATAAGTACCTATGTTTATCCGTTGTCTGTACCATACACCAAGCTGCTTGCTTGGGACTAGACGCTTATGTGATAGTTGTGGAATATTATTATTGTTATAATGATCTACCAAACATCAATCTTAATACAATTCCACCCTAAGTGCCAAAAAAATACATTTCATCAAATCATTAAGAAAGTCCCGGACATGACTCCCAGGTATCTCTTAAACTTTGTCACTTTAAACTTTAGTCCAACCGATACTGCTAACTTGAGGGGTTGTTTTAATTAAAACCCTCTTTTAATCAGAATCTAGTGTAGTCTTGGTGCCTAAGTCAACGCAGCGGAAAAGAGCTGAGATAAAAAAGGAACTAAGAAATCGCTTTTAGTCGTCGGTTGTTAAGAAAATAATCTTTGTAATATTGAAGATTGCTTGGACGTTGAAGATAGTTTTTTGTTTTATAAGTTTTTACTACCTTGGTCTTGTATGAAGTTCGGTAATGATCCAACTATAGTCCTCGCCATATAAGTGTGGAATAAAGGTCATTGATCCTAATAACGCATCGTTAGAATTCCATTATACCATCGTTCGAATTTCAAAATAAAATGTAAGGTCACGGTCGCCCCTTAGCACGATTCGTTTATTTTGATCGTGTTACGACACTTTCTTTACATTTTTTCGAATGGTTTTGAAATATTGGAATACATTATACGAATTTTAATCCACACTTATCTGGCTCAAACTATAGACCGTCATATCGGAATAAAAAGTCTTACTACAAAAAAAGTTATAAAACATCTGTGGAACACTTGTCTGAAAGTCTGAAACAATTGTCAACTTCGAAACTGCATTTGATGTCGATATAAAGGTCATTTTGAATTAAGACTTTTTTACACAAGTGTTCAGCAGACTTTCAACTTTTGTTTTGACGTTCAGCGATTAGTATCCAGGCTATAAACAATCCGTGTACACTACTTTTTTTTTGCATGTGTACGTTCTTGATCCGTGCCATTTTATGAGAAAGTACAACAAAAATTCATCCATGTATACTCACTTTTTTTTTTCATATTTCTTAAAAAAAATCTCATCTTTATTTTTCTGTGGTATTCGTAAAACATTAACAACCTTTTATGGGCGGAACAAAAAACAGTTACGTATACCTCTTTACTCTTTAAAGATAAAAGGCGTGGTGCTGTGTTAATTAAAATTTTAGAAAACAAGAAATATAATTATTAATTGCATTTTTACATAATTTGCTTAAATATAAAAAACGACTAATTTTTTTTGCAAAAATTTAAAAATCTCTGTTAAAAAATCTTTTACACTTAAAATTTCTTGTATTCAAATGAACGAAAATAAATCGCTTGCACTGAAAATGTTTCACATCGGATTTCCATTAAATTTCTTCACCAAGACAGCTTAGAAAGCTCTAGGAGTACTAAATATTAATTATCTTGGTGCAAGTCCTCTAGAAAAGTGAAAAAAAAAAGAAATGGTGCTGGAAACGATAAATTATCACCGAGATCTGGGAATTAATGAAAAATAGACTATGTTGGCACTCCGGTGTTAATTTAGAACGTTAACTGGGGAAAACTGTTTAAAGTTGCGGGTAGTTAATGTGTAAAGTGGCTGTTAACTATCTAATTGGAATAACTGATTTGATTTTAATGTTGCGATGTAAACTGTTAAACTTTGGTTTCGCTTTACAAATTGAGTCTGTAGTAATAAGTAAGTGACTGACAGGATTTATGTTCGTTTTATAAACAGGTTTATTTATTTATATACTTATTTTTCTATATAGATCTTGTCACACTGCCAGGTAAAACCTTATTTTTCTCTTGCAATATATAAGTGCAACAGAATAAACCTACCAATTTTTCCCATAATTATAATATATTGTAGGCTTTAAAATCAGTCTATACCGAGACCAAATATGAGACATAACATGAAGTGAGCTCACCCGGTAGGAACAGGAACTGTTGTGATCTATGGAACACAGTAAACTGTTTAGCGCTTTACTTCGACAGGCGTCGCGAGGCAGGTTACTTTGGTGAGTACAGCGCCCGTCAGTGCAAGTTATAGCTTGTCTTTGGTGTCATTGCCCAGGGTGCCCAGAACATTATAAATTTGTTAATGCCTGAAATTTAATATTCTATCTCAATCAAAATCCCGTTCCTTCGCTTTTGACGTCAAAACTCTGCTTTTGATTGATGATCTTTATGATACGGTTAAGCTAATTCAATAGTTGATCGGTTACAATAAAAAATCGGAATCAAGATAGTTACCTATATAGATTACTAATTTCCAGCGTAAATTATCATTAAAAATATAAAACTGGTGGAAAAATTATTCCACCAGTTTTCATAATCAAGAGTGTTCCTAGAATTGTACTTCGTCTGAAAACAATATTTTAGTTGAAAAACAAACAAACAAAGAATTATTATTTTTACCATTTTGTTCGCTTTGCACCATGTTTTTTTGAGAGCATTCTGGAAATAATATCCTCGAATATAACACAGGTTTATATCTGGGTTTCCGAATTCGGTAGGCCTCATGGCAATTAGGCAATTACTGATTTACGGACTTTGTTACAACGGATATTGATGAAAAATGTGTTCGGAACGTTATCCAGCTTTATGCTTTTATTCATATAATAAAAATATAAGTAACAAAGTTACTGGAAAGAACATAATAACACAATTAGCATTGCCCCCATACTGGGAATTTCTCCTGTATCGTGGGTGTGTTTACAAATATTAAAATTCACATGAACCAACACTAATTAGGCGCATAAAAATGATGAAAGAAGAAGACATTTGTTAACCTTAAATTAATCGGGTTGAGGGCAGAATATTAACGATGATGATTACGGAGAAATGATTTAAAGTAAGTATTTTTTTACGATGGATGGCCCGTCATAGAAGATCGACATGTTTCCTTCGTGTGAGAAAAGAGGTCCCACAAGTCGCATCACGATGACGCGAGGCATGTCCTTAACGTTGACGAGACAAGGGCAGCAGAAAGGGATATAAGTATTTTATTATCATAGCCATCCAACCCGCAGAATGCCGATGCCGACTCAAGGGGTCAATGAAACTATTTTTCCCATCTTCACCGTTGAAGGAGCAGGGGCAGCGGGGTGAATGAAACTGACCCAATTGCTTTCATTTATTATCTCGACAGTCACTATCCGCAAATTACTGTTAATTGAATAAAGCGCAAACAGACGCGGCCAAACTAACAGATGAAACATAGTTAAAAAAAACTTAACGTATTCAATAATTGTAATAACTTTGCAAACAGTTTCAAAATAAAACACCCGCAAATAGACAGGACAAACATTGGCACCTTTCAATATAAATTAAAAATAAACGACCAAGTTTAACAGCCAGTGTTGATCAATTAATTGATCAGTTAATTGAATTTATATTCAGGCGGTCAAACATCAATCTAAATTGAAGTCATTCGAGCAGTAAAATGCATTTTATTTTTAGTAGAATGCAAATAGAGAATACCGGGATGCGAGATACAAAATTGAACTTATTTATTTGTATACAATTTTAGTCGATGAATTGTTAAGTTTCGTTAACCAATTAGTAAGTAATTGGATCGTAACGGAACAATTGGGGTCCTTGATAAAGAGCTGAATTCTCCCATTCTTTGTTGAAGGGATTGTACGAAGTAATTTCTATAAAACCTAGTTTTTGTTTATAATTCTGACTACAAATGATGGAAGAATATTTATGATTGAAATTGTAAATTATTTCTATCGTTTTTACTGTTATAGTTTGCTAATGTATGGCAATTTAATTTTTGAAATTAAATATTGAGAGTATAATATTGTATACCGGGGCTGGCTTCCGCAATTCCAAGTCATATGCGCGTATTTTGCATCAAGCCTCTGCATGAAATCATTCAATGAGTCCTCCCACTCGGGATGGGACTGCCAGACTGACTGAAATCCATGGTGATTCTTTAAAAGCCCTTTACATTCCAAGGTCCCTGTTACCGGTCACCCATTAATCGCCATCCGCAAGCTCGCGATACGTCTTGCTAAGATATTGACAACCTCTAAAAACTGTGATATATCTATTAACAGTACTTTACTTTACTTTAAAAGGCCAACGACTTTACGAGCTTTCAACAAGAAAAACGAGTAAACTTCAACATTTAGAAGAAGGTCACCCACCCATCCAAGAACGAACCTTGGCCAGCCGTGCTTGACTTTGAAGGTCAACCCGTGTTATAATTTTATCACGAGCTCTTCATCTTTAAAAAGATAGACTGAAAAATTTCATAATTATAAACATAAAACAAGGGAAAATTAGAATTAAGAGTCGACAATAAAGCCGCCACAAAATGCCGTAACCTAACCCTCTAAATGCCGAGGCGTAATACAATTTTTCCAAGAATGCAACTTAACCCATTTGGGGGCTATTACTGCGGGCTACAGACGATCCCATTTCACTTGACCTTGGATTTGTATTATCCAGTATTGTTGTGAAATTGTAGAAAAGTTTTATTTTATCTATCTCCTTTTTTGAATTATATTTTACAATGTTTTTATTACTTTGTATTGTTACCATTAATCACTGAGGTACAAAGTTGGATTGCACGCACCGGGTTAGTATGAAAACTCGGGACATATATGCTTGCTACGTTTAACAGACGGTGGGGGGCGTGCAATAATGCAACTAATCAAAATCACGGCACAATTCGATGTCGGGTGTAAAAGTTATTATCGTTTTACTAACCACCCGGTCTCACAGACATTCACGTCACCAGTGGCGGGTTAAGCACGGTCTTAAACAAATAATAATTATAAACAGTTAACATTAACAAGGAAACAACGATAATAAATATATTTAAATATTAATGTACATAATGTTTTGTTTTTGCAAAACGTAATCTTCCAGTGACAGTTTGCGAATAGAGGACGAGATTGATGCGTTCAATGGCCTCTATCTGTCAAAACTACTTTGAAACAAAACCAGAGCGGTTCAAGTTTGTTTGTGAACAAAGTCAAGGGTACCAGCTAGTTAAGGAAAAATACAAAACTGTTTTTCTCTCAACTTTAAAAATTTGATTGACGTGAAAAAAATAGTATGACATTAAGCAGTATCAGACTAAGTGAAACTATTCAAACTTCTGTGATAATATCCTCAGGCTTAAAGACGTTGATTAATGATCGTAACGATTGAGGTCGTAAGTTAAAATCTAACATCAATGAATTATTGTGGTGGAGTTTCTTCAGGACCTTAAAAGATTAGCTCAAGAGATTAATAGATGTGTGAGCGATGCTATCACAATTTACAATCACTCATAAATGTAGAAGTGAAATATGAAGCGTCCCAGCTCAGGGCCAACAATCGATATCCCGTCGCAACCAATTTAGGGTAAAGACGGGTGAAAAAGATTTAGAACACACAATTATTTTTAAAGGTAAGACAATAAACTTTTAATAAATTTTAACATCTCCAATGGCCGTTCAAACACACCTTCAACTGTAATAAAATATAAGCTCCCATCAAAATAATAGACAATATCACACCTGATTTTACAGGGCACTCGCGTACCATCTATCTTAAGACCCATAAACTTTAATGTCGATCATAATACAAAGCTGGGGTCACATCTTTACGCGCCAATCTGACATTTAAGCGTTTGACATCAACATAAACGATGAATTAGCACTCCGGGTGGCCTAATTAAGATCAACGCGATCTAAGAAAAAAAAACGAACTTTTTTCACAACTTTAAAAATTAGGCTTTAATTTCGCGCCATTTGCCATCCCCGTCTCAGGGCATTTGTCACTTCCTCGAATGAAGAATGGAAAAGATTTCTGTTGTTTTGTTCCCCCTCGTCAGCCTTCCGTTTTTGTTCGAATGGACAAATTAGCTCTTTTGTTTTTGGCCCGTTTGGAATTTCAAAGACTTCGACGGCAAAATGTTTTTGTGGTGGCAGCGGACGGGTTAAGTTGAAAACGTATTGCGTTTTTGATTGGCCGTGTTTGTTCAATTGTTTAATTTGAATTTTTTTCCCAATTGAGAATTCACCTTGTTTCGTGGTTCAAAGGGAATCGGATCTGAATGATTTTGTCTACCTGAAAGCATTGTTTTTATGATAATTCAAGTTACATCGTTTTGTTCTCTGGTTTTAAATTTGCCGGGAATATTACCGCATGGACATTTAATAATCGTTTACATTTTGGTTTCGATTCTCGTATCATAGTTAAATAATACGTTGTAATTATTAATTAATTAATACACGATGTTATTAACTTGTTAATACCGGAGATACTGTCACAGCTGTCAGCGAAACGTAATTCATTATTACAACGTATTATTATTTGGGAGAATATTGTACAGTCGACAACAGAAATACCCGGGATACAATCATTTTATCATAAAAATAAAATTAGTGTAAAATATAACGCTATATAAAATATCGTCTTTCAAATATATTTTTTTTAATGTTGTAAAATCATCAAAATTTGAGTCCTCCCAACCCGGACAGGTCGGACTGTCAGACTTGTACTGACTAAAATCCACGGTGTCAATAGCCCTTTATGTTCCGGGGTCACGGTGATGGGATGCTTTGGCCCTCTGAGAGGGCGCCCCATCATTATGCTGAGGCCCTTGAGGCACGCGTGGAACACGACGCGCCGTCGACCCGAGAAAATAAGTTTGTTTTGCGTTTAGTTATGGGAAATCGGGAATAATTTCAATGAAATTTGAAACTAGATTCTATTTGCTAAAAGGTTTTCTATAGTAACCAATTCATGACCAACCTCAACTCATGAACAACTTCATAAATAACCCAGCTTTCTTCAGATTTAATTTTACATGAAATGTTGCAAATATTCACGGGAAACAAAATGTAGAAAATACTGTAGCAATCAATCTCGCTATGGATTTCTGGGTAAAGCGAACATTGGCACACAGTCATTATTTTCTTTTTTTAATCAACGGACAAATCTAAAAGCTTAAAACTCGATAGTGCGGGCTCGTGATTTCATAACTACCAAGATTATGCGTAGTAAAGACGTATTGCGATCTTAAAAACGTTGTATCTGCGTCGATTTTAGCTTAAATATGTAAAAATATATGTGTCTAATATTTTTTTGTACATGAATGACTAATTCGATTTTTTCAGTCATCTTGCCCAAGAAGAAAGTTGGTATAAAAGAAGTACGAGTCGGCCTCGCGCTGGAAGTGTTCCGTACCAGAGGCACCGGCAAAGAACTCCATGGTTACAACTAGCCACTCCTCAAAGAGGAGTCTTGCCGCAACGATTGTGGCGCTTAACGTGGTAAAATCATCAAATGAGTCGTCCTACCCGGGGCAAGACGGCAGGGATTGTCTGACTTGTCCGAAATAAACTAAACGTTCCTGGGCCACAGTTTCCCGATAGTCCCGCTACCCTGGCAGGCGTTGACTCTCTAAGGCCTAAGTTATTCTGACACAATATTTTGAGACGGCCAAGGTATGTGGGGCTTGCAGCTGAGCCTACAGGCACCCAGTATGAGGACTCACCTGAAACATCGCCACTGCTCACGAGGGTACTATACGACTTTCAGAATTAGCATAAGCATACCTTAATCATATCATGTTACCAGGTGACGCCCCTTACAACCTTAAACTGGCCAGCAAAAGTTTAAATCCACCGAGCTAATTATTAAATCAAGTTTCCCAGAACAAAAATAAAAAGTCTAAACTCCCTAAATCTTTTCATTCAATAAAAGTAAGCTTATCGCCACAAGTCACAACTTCACAAGCCGACTGACATGCTAACTTAACATTATTTGCTCCAACGAGATGTGACGTCACCAACAAGATTTATCGTTTTTAATTTCATTTTTTTATCAGTGAAAAAGTTTTGGTCGCCAAGATAAGGGTGACAGAATTAAATTTATAACGCAAATTAGTTTTCGCGGCGAGTGTACATGTTTTCGTAAAGTTAGGGAGTGTTTTGTAATAATGTTGAGTGTACACTTTTTTTAGTCCACCCCAGTTTATTACGCGTGGGTGTCTTTTTTTCGGTGTTTTTAGAAATTAAACGAATTACGTTTTTTTTGAAATCCTAACTAATATTAAAAATATGAAATGGAGGCCTAGGTCTCATTAGGATACATTATTCCGGAATGTTTCTATATTAGATTTGGTGGCGGGATACACCCAGGTGTCACTATTGCAACCGTTTGAAGGACACGGTGGAGCTTCCTAGTCCGGCCCTGGTTCAAGTCGTGTTACGGACCGAGGAACCATAAAGTGCTTCTGAGTCTGCTAAGCACTGCTGTGAAGAAAAAAAAGAAAAGAAGAAAGTGGTATTCTAGAGAGACATGCAATTCCTCACGCCCCAGCCAATGCTTGAGCTATTTTGTTCTTGTGGTAAAATCATCAAATGAGTCCTCCCGCCCAGGGTGGCACGGGAGGGACTGACAGACTTGCACTGACTAAAATCCACGGTGATCCTTCAATAGCCCTTTAAGCATCAGGGCCACGGTTATCAGGTGAGACAGTCCCGCAACCCCGGCAGGCTTTGGCCCTCTTAAGGGGGGCCGTCAGATTGCTGACAGCTCCTAGAGGCGCGCGTGGAATACAACTCGCCGTCGACCCGGGCATGGTCCACGATCGGACGGCTTCACCCATAACTTGTGGTGGCCGAAGTCGTATCGCGACGTCCGTTGCCACGGGCGTCTCCCGCGGATTGTTTGAACTTTACTTACAATTTGCATAGTTAAATTCCTTGATTCTATTGTCCGAGATAATCAGGAGCCTATCAACATTGCACAACCACCTATACTATTTAGAGAGGATAAATATTAGCCAACCAGTGTCCGCGGGCGCTAATTGCGTTGACCCTACTAAAACAAGCTCACAAACGCTTTGAAATACCGTCAATCATTGATAAAATCCGCTTGATTTGATCAATGTTTGAACTTTGTAGGGTGATCAGTAGTGGACTGCGATGGGCAGGATTGATTGATTGAATATAGGATGATTGATCATAATTGATTAATGTTAAAGTTTTAATTCTGAAAACTAAAATCCAGGTTCAGTAGTGTCTCACCAAAAATAATATGTACGCAGAAAGTCCAGTGATTATCAAGGAATTCTAATTGAGGTGGGGTCGATATAAATGTATGCTACCTTTCACGAACGCATTTTTATAGCACGGACGTTGTGCTGGGGCAGCAGCTACATTTGATGAATACTTCAAACGGCGCGAATACAATAACCTATTTTGTGTTTGCACTGATTAATGTTGCGACACTGGGGCCAACCGTGTCCAATTTGTCTTTCGGGACATCACCGCGAGGCTAGTCTTTAGACTAGCAAGTCTTCTCATGACCAAACCAGCTTGATCTTGAATGATTCCTGGGACACCATTTCCAGGAAGCCTCAGGGAGTTTCAACATTGAAATATTTGTTAACCAGAGTACAAGTCAAATAAGATTGAAGGTAGGTACGCAGAAGAACCTACATACTCGTATCTAAATTATTGCTTGGAGAGGGTTTACACGATGAGACCAAAGATTATACACTTACCCATATTATATTTCAAGAAGTTTGTAAAGAACCCACTTGACAGCTAAGAAATAGGAAAATAATAATTCTATCAAAATACTGCTCTAAGCGACATTTAATTAGTTTGATGAAAGGATCTGAGACTTACCACAAATATTTTAATTAATTTTCTTATTTCATCTACCTCAAGAGGAAAAATGAAGTGAAAAGATTCAACAAAATGCTCAGAATTGAGTTCAAGCACGCTTGGTCTTTGAGCTTATTTCTACGCTGTCACACTCTCTTATAAAATTAATGTTGTTTTGAGGGGCACAAAATGTTTTAATCCAAGCTGTAGGGGGTCAGGACCCATTCGTACCCTAAGATTCGCACCCTGTGCCCGTTCGTACCCTGGAACTTTTGAGGGGCCCATTCGTCCCCTGAAGAATATTTATTTTTATTCATTCTTCTAATATAAGTACATGTATATGTGTATACTGCAGCTTGGTAGTCCTGGTACAGTCGCGCAGAAAAGGTCAAAATTAAAAATATAGTAATTCGGTGGATACCATGTTTATTTTAAATAAGATTAAGTTTAATAAAATGCTTCTAGGCTCTAGGCATCGCGGGCATGCGGGTGGCGAGTAAAGGGCAACTCGCTGCCCGACCATGGACCATGCCCGGGTCGACGGCGCGTTGTGTTCCACGTGCGCCTCAAAGAGCGTCAGCATAATGACGAGGCCCCCTCTCAGAGGGCTAAAGCCTACCGGAGTCGCGGGACTTATACCATCACCGTAACCCCGGAACATAAAGGGTTATTGAAGGACACCGTGGATTTTAGTCAGTACAAGTCTGACAGTCCCTCCCGCCCTGCCCGGGGTGGGAGGACTCATTTGATGATTTTACCACGAACAAATAAAAAAGAAAAGGCTCTAGGCATTAAAGTCAGTCTTCAAAAAAATTAATCAACTTTTGGTTTCTTGTACATTTTTAAATATTTAGCAAAATATATGATAACTTCTACTTTATGTAGTTAAATAAAACTGTGTAAGTATTTAAAAAAAAATCCCAGTAATAACTGAATTTTAGATTAATTTACATCCAGTGTACAAACAAATAACCAAATATCACCAATATAACAAAAATAACAATTAATTGTTAGTACTTCGTACAGTCAATGAATATAAAAAGTAAAACCAGTCTTTATCAACTATGTAAAACCAAAATTTTTACTAACAATAAATACAAGTCTTTTACAAAAATCAGCCTTGATTGACCATTATATAAATCAACATTAAATATACAATATGCAAAAAATATAGAACACATATCAACGGTAAATAATCACTTCTTATTTTTTTGTATGTTTACCAACTACATACATGCAAAATCATAATAACTTAAATCTAAAAAAAATATTTCGTAGAGAATTCTACATCGTAAGACTATCGACAGGTTATATTATTATCATGACGGATTATCATTCATCATAGCTCTTTTTTTAATGATCTGTTATGATTTATTAAATTAATTCCGTTAATAAACTGTTCACAAGTGTACTATGTTAACCGTTTCTTAGGTAAAATATAGCTAATTTTATCTCAGGGGACCAATAGGCACCTGAATAGGTGCCGAATCTTTAACTTATATTGTATTTATATTAGAGGGGACGAATGGGTACTTTAAAAATAATATTTTTTATTGAAATATTAATTGGTCCCCTACCAGGAGACCAATGGGCCCTTAAATAGGGGCCGAATCCACAACTTTATGCTGGGGGACGAATTTTAGGGTACGAATGGGCCCTGACCCGCTGTAGGCTGTAGTGTACCATATTATTATGTCTAACTGGATAAAATTTTAAATAAAATAGCTGTACCGATAAATTGGCACGGTTGGCGCTGACTGAGCGCTCGACTCTTTGTAAAATTAATTTTAAAAAAAGTTGTATACAATAATAACAATTCAACAACTACAACCGAATAAAATTTTACTTTACCAAGAGTAATTTCATCAGTGAACCAACAGCCAACTTTGTTTATTACACTTTTAAAACTTTAACTAGTAAAGTAACCATTGTTTTAATGCTGAACTGGAGTTGAAATTAAAAATCGCTTACCCAGTACTAACAAAAAGTTGCTATAATAAATTGTTTGATAGCGGTTTTATTTTAATGAATAAATCTTCTCTAACGAACATTAAAAATATAAGGCATTTGTGAGGATGTATGAATGGATGAATTTCTGTCAATTTTTAACAAAACAACCACGCTTTGGATGTTTGATACACACGGATGGTAAGTTTAAAATCTGGTTTAACACGCAGGATATTTTTTATCCCAGTTACTAAAACTTTTATAGGGAAAACCATCGGTTACTACCGATAGTAATTTATTTTTATACTCAAAGCTGTAAAGGACCTGAAGGGTGTAATCGGGTATACATGGACACGAGAATGGCCGTCCAGTATTTTCATTTTATCCACTGATCCATTGTACCGTACTTAGTTACCAGCGATCATTATGGTGCAATATTGTGACTTAAAAATGTGTATTTTTTTGTATTGCTGTTCGCTGTGGTGTGTATTGAAAAATGTATTGTTTTCGAAAATAACCATAACAAGTTTTCGAGTATGGGCTTTACTCGCATTAAATTATAATTTGCTTTTTCGTTGTAGTTGTGAATGAATAACACGTGACTCATTAGTCGCAGAAGTGTTGTCTTGGTATGGACATGTTGAGGAGGTGTCATGTGCTAAGAAGGATGGTTGAATTGATGGATAGAGAAGGAAGGCCAAGAAAAGATGGATGGCGTGTAAGGGATATAATGAAAAAGGCGAAATGATCGGGAGTTTGAAGGAGAATGGAGAACGAAGTTCTTGCCCCCCAAGTAAATGGGTATGATGCTGAATTGTAGACAGTAGAGTGCGTTCTATTCATATATTGTTTTTTTTTTTGTTGGAATGTAATTGTTTTTTTCGGTGTCAAAATTTATTTATTAATTTTTAAGACAATGGTACGTTTACAAAACAAAGTTCCAGTTTTTCATGAAGGTTTCTTATAGGTAGTTATTGCAAATATACAGCCCGAGATTATAATAATCTTTTAAATACTGTTTTAATCAAGTTGTATGACAGCCCACACACTCGTCAGTAAAGTCACGCCCCCAGGTTTCCTGAATTAATGGGCTTCTTTTATTACGTTTCATGAAAAGTATAACAGAATAAATTACGAAATTATCGAACTACATATTATTATCCCACTACATACGGATATTGATGCTACATAATTTACTACAAACGCAATACATGATTTGGGATTTTCCTTTTAAAAAAAAACTTTTTATTTCACTTAAAAAAAAATAGTGCTGGAAATAGATTACTTTATATAAAAATCTAAGTTTAACATAGTCGGGGTAATCAACTAAGGTCAGTAACACATCTACAAAGCATGGTGCTTACAAGATTATCCCTAAGATCATTTGTAGCAATTATAACTAAGACATACGATCCCTTTGGGATAACAAGAGTTAGCATAAGTAAATTAACAGTCCTTGATAAATATTAATGGCTTTAAAAGCTACAATAGTCTACTTATAACTCTATATCGCACTTGTGACCGGCCCTGAATTACATGCACATAAAAAATACAGCCTTTGTCACACAGTACTATTGTAACTTTCAGCTGGCGAAAAAGAAATGGTCTATTTCCTATAAAAAAACTCACAAGATTTCAGTGTAGACTTATGCCAATAAAATGATTATCTCAATATAGCCTGTAAACATAATTATGCAATGGGAGATACAGTGTCTTTAAATTAGTCGACTAGCTGGGCTGTTGGCTAACTTGATAGTCACTGACCAGCGGTTGTCAACCTGAACTTGGATGGATTGATACCTGTTATGAGGATAAGTTGAGGACTGGAGTGCCTCAAGAGCGTTATAATAGTTGATTTTAGGAAACATTTAGATTTATTAGTTTCATTGCAAATGCAAAAGCCAATAGCAAATTTACCTTTTGACAGCTATTAGATGGTCACCACACAGATAGAGAAAAGCGAAAGCCCCGCAGACCAGGAGTCACGAAGGTAAAACTATAAATATTTAATAACTTTCAGTGTAAATAGATATTGGGTGTAGTTTCAAGGTTATTTAAATTACTGCCAACAAACTAGACGAACTAGAAACTAGTTGGGCTAAAATTTCATTTATACAGGCTATGTATAGGCTACAATAAAATTAGATTTTTGTTTGTTTACAAAATTACTATTCAGTTATGAAATTTCCTAGAGCGATTAAGTTTAAATTTAATCATCAAATCTATTTTCGTTACACTCAAAATTGCAAAACAGGCTTACAATGTTAATGGGTGTAATTTATCTATAATATTATATATGTATTTAGAAATATATAAGTACGTTATCAGTTGTCTAGTACCCATAACACTAGCTCTGCTTAGCTTGGGACTAGATGGCGTTGTGTGATTGTTGTGGAATGTTATTATTATTAAATGTATTGAACTAAAAATAAACTAAATACCCAGAGACTCCATTATTTACCTTGACAACGTTATAAAAATGTTCACCCCAAATCCAGAAACCTATTCCAAAAACAATGGCCTGCGTAAGATTCCAAATCGAATAACCACTGTGTCCTCATATCCCCAACTTCCTCGTTAATAAAATAAAAAGGGATTTTAGGGTAAAGACCCTTCCAGATTCTTTTATAAGGCCAGATTAGCGGGCGTGAATTGTTGAAGTCTCGTGTGGAAATGACTTAAGGGGGTCTACTTTTAGGGATCCGTCGCTGAGGGTGCCAAAGAGAGCCCTCCGCTGCCTGTCCATCTGTCTTTTGTTTTATGAACCGTAGACACTTTCAATTAACTCTGATCGTAAATTAATACGATCTCAATAATAAAAAACGTATTAAAATAGCGCTGTACGTAAGTTTAAACAATATCCTTATATTGCTAGCTGGGCTCCGCGGTTTCACCCACTACTCGGCTCTTTCTCGTTGTAATATTATAATAGCCTAAGTATAGCCTTCTTGCAATAACCAACACAAAAAAAAAACATTTCGAATAATTACGTCTGGAGATTAGCACGTTCAATCATACAAATACTACATCTTTATAATATAAAAATATAAATTATAGCGACTTTAGGGGACCCTTCGAAGTAAGTTCTACTCACACTTCCCTCTTTTTTTTCTATAGCGCGCTTTTATGAGGGGCAAGGAATGTTCGATTATTCTGACAAATGCAGTTTAGGACATATAATTGACTTCGTTTCGAGTTTTGTAGTGTCACGTGCAATGGTGCGTATTGGTAATATAATTTGTGGAGACTCGTGTCGCTTATATAAAGTCAAACAGGGTAGGTTCTTTTATTCTATTGAGAATGAACAAAATTCAATCAAAATCAAAAAATATTTAATTTCTCACCGACTTCTATTCCTATTGTTGTGTTACAGCTTCAATACGTTAATCGAAACCAGGATTACGTAAAACAGATATTTTTTTTCTTGATAGGTGATATCAGTTTCTTTATCAATATAGAAATTCCCATGAAAAAAAACTACCGTCAACAACATTACAACTGTTTTTTTATCGTAGTAAAATCATCAAATAAGTACTCCCCGTCCGGGACGGAATGGAACGTCAGACTTGTACTGACTGAAGTACACGGTGATCCTCCAAAAGCCTTTACATTCCAGGGTCACGGTTACATGATGAGACATTTCCGCGACCCCGGCAGGCTTTGGCTCTCTAAAAGGTCCCCGTCAGATTGTTGACAGGTTTTCGAGACACGCTTGGATATGACACGAATAACGACGCACGGTCGACCCGGGCTTGGCCCATGATCCGGCGAGCCACCCATTGCTCGCCGTCCGCATACCCGATCCTACAATGGCCGCTTCGCGATGTTATTTAACGTGGGCGTCTCCTGCGGTGGCTAGGCAAGAACCTTACTTTGCATCAACCTAGTCAGCTGTATGGACAAAAAACATCTTATAATATAAATACCATCTCCCTTCACAAACCTTTGAAATACAAATAGTAATGTTAGCTTTCTGTAATAATGACATTATTAGTTTTCTTCTCCAGTTCAAGCTCTTTGATAAAGCGAGTATGAAAGGACTCGGTTGTATCTCCCGGGGCATTATTTATCCCACAAAGGATAAAAACTTGGAACTATTTCAACAGAAAAATATATTAGTATCAGTTTCCTCTTACATTCTTTATTTAAGATTACCTTTTTGTGATGTGGTGAACCGTAAAATGTTGGGTCACAACCTCAGGCGATGCGAGTTGCAATAAGCGACACAAAGAAGTAAGTATCTCTTTTTAGTTCCCGTGTTATTCACGTTACAAGTTGCATCAAAGTAATTCTTAGCATAATCTACGCCGCTTATTCTTCTTCTGTCTTTTATTCTAGTTGCAGCCAGTTATCGTCGCGGTGACTTGTAGCAATGTAACTTTTCCACGCGTCATATTTGAGCGCGAAAATCGTGGCCAAACGTTAAGAAGATGTAGTTACGTGGTAGTTACGTGAAAATATTTTTTTTTCTTGTTTCTGTTGTCGGTATGAAAGTTAATTCCATGTCATTATGACAATAAAGGATCGCGGGACTGTTTTAACAGGTTACTGTGACCCGGTATTAGGGAGCAGAGTGGATTTTTAGTTTGAAAGAGGTTGCAAAATAGGTTCCACCAATTCGCACTAAGCGTTTCCAAACGTCTTTTATAATGCGGACAGCGAAGGAGAAGAACTATTTGCCTGCGTCTGTTTCCGAACGCATACAACCCGAATATCTTCAAGGTTTGAGTAAACAGGCTTTTTCGGGGTAAGCTCGCTCCGTCATCGATCTTGTCCTAGTCACTCCTGACTTCTAAGTTCAAGACCAAACCCATTATACATAAAAAAGTCAGACTCTAGTCCCTACCGTTCCATCCAGAGGGTTTGATGCATTTGATGATTTTACCAATCCAAATAAAATATGTGACAGTAAAATGTTCTTTGGACCGGTTTTAGTCGTGAAGGCCACTCTCAAATAGACGCCAATGAAGGAAATATTATAATGCACAACATGGCGCAGGCTCGGGCAAGAGCTTGTCTTTGAACTTAAACAAAACTATGTAAATTAGGACGTCCTTCAATCCATGATTATTGTTTCTGTTATTAAAACTTAGCCAAACTTCTGTTTAAATAACAAACAGACTTCGACTGAGTTCAGTGATAACAGATAACTGTTTGAAATAACAATAAGCATCGAGAATCCACTCACTGATTAGACCTGCCGCTCGCGACTCGCTGTCCGATCGTGCACCATGCTCTGGTCGACAGTGCGTCGTGTTCACGCGCGCCTCAAAGAGCCGTCAGCAATATGACGGGGCCCCCCTTAGTAGGTCAAAGTCTGCCTAGGTCTCGGGAATGTAAAGGGCTATTAATTGACACCATGGATTTTAGTCAGTACAAGCCTGACAGTCGCTCCCGTCCTGTCTTGAGTGAGAGGACTATTATGATATTAACCGGTAAAAAAAGACTTGCCGCTCATGTGTCGGAAACTTTTTGTGGCGGACACTTTTCGTTTCCTTGGCAAATGTATACCATAACTTACGGTGTGTTTATGGTGTTAAAATTTTCATCATAGCACTCGACAGGAAGACTAAATTAAAATACCCACAACATAAAATCACCAACCAGTGAGTGGCTGGCCTTAATTATCAAGTATACAGGAGACAAGAAAAGCGTCGGCGTAAGGAGGAATAACGGCGTCAGTCAGGTCCTAAAAAAAAAACTGCGACATAAAAGTAATTAAAGAAAAAAGAACCGTATAAGCTAGCTAAGCTTACCCAGTCGCTCTACTAAGCAATTCACTACGATTAAGGTTAAAACTACATTGACACCCTACTTTGTAGACGGTGGGTCAACATGGTTGGCCTATTGCAGCCCTATTTTAAGTGCATCGACATCAACCTATAGACGCTACTTTGTATTGGAGATCGAATCATCAATAGTTGAAGAAAAGCATGCTTATTTATTGGAGTTTCAACTCCTTTCTATTCGTATTCCTAATTATTTTCCCTGCCACTAAGCCTTTTTTTACGTAGTAAAACCTTCAAATGAGTCCTTCCACTCCGGGCAGGCCGAGACTGTCAGACTCATACTGACTATAATCCACGGTGTACTTCGTACTAATATTATAAAACGTGAAAGTTTATTTGGAAGGTTGAATGTTTGGTACTCTTTTCTTTCACGCAAAAACTATTGATTGGATTTAGATGAAATTTAGCAAAAAGATAGTTTATAGCCTGGATTAACACATGAGATAGTTATTATTCTGATTTTAAGTATCCGTGGGATAATTTTCGAATTATAGTGGACAGAGCCGTTGGCAGTTGTGTTTTGTAATTCCGCCGTTCTTTTCTCTGGCGAACGAAGTCCCTGGAAAAAGTTAGTGAATTATAATTCAAAAAAAAAATCCTGAAGGAAACAACTATTGGCATTTTACTGTACTGGATAACAAATGAAAACAATACTACACAATCACAGCTTATTAATTATACAGCCAATTAATTTCATCACTACTGCTTTGAAACGGTGACTACTGAAACTGAAGCGGTACTACTCATATTAAATTTCAAAATTTTGTGAGTCTGGATGTTTGTTGTTCAGTCACGCATATGGAAGAAGCCGTGTTTGTCGTAAGCTCCCAAAAGTCCTATTACTCGAGATGGTGTTTAATATTTTGGTGGTTTTACCTAAAACCTACAGACGGTATTTGGATGAAAATTAATACACAGATAAATTATAACCCGCATTTAACAAATACAGTAGTTTCATCCTGAGTTTATGTCCCTTTTCTTTACTTGGTAAAATCATCATATGAGTCGGGGATGAGGGACTGTCAGACTTGTACTGACTAAAATCCACGGTGTCCTTCAACAGCCCTTTATGTTCTGGGGTCACGGTGATAGAATAAGTCCCGCGACCGAGGTTATGTCCCCTTGGGATAATTGAAAATTCGAATTGTAGCAGGCGAAATCACTAGCAACAGCTAGTAACTTATAATTGGCCGCAATAGTTATGAATCTTAGTTCAATAATACTAGTTAACAATGTTGTGTTAGCAGATACCATAGTGACAAAGTTTCTGAACTGACAGTGACAATCTAATAATAATAGTTACTAGTTTCGGAACGAAAATTTACGTTTTTGAGATAGTGGCTAAGGAAGTAAGCTTAAAGGTACATGCACACACGTCAGTCACGTCACGTCACCGAATGAAGCTTATATGGAAATATGCCTGACCGCTGACGTGGCTTATAGATCACGTGCCGGTAACTGGCCGGTTACTGACGTGCGGGAACAAATATCACATAAGAGTGTAGAAACATTTTGTTTTGTAAACCAGGCCGGTGAAGTGACGTGACGGTGACTGATGAGAGTGAAAGCATCTTCAGTGTCAGTTATCACCAAGACGTAACATGACGATACTGGAAATGTGTACCTTGTCGTGTTGTAAATACAATTAGATTTTGAGTCAATCTATTGAAATATGTGTGCGCAGCGT
Source organism: Agrotis ipsilon (assembly GCA_028554685.1). Classification (NCBI taxonomy): domain Eukaryota; kingdom Metazoa; phylum Arthropoda; class Insecta; order Lepidoptera; family Noctuidae; genus Agrotis; species Agrotis ipsilon. The sequence continues at coordinate 3,088,898 of CM052956.1, forward strand.
CGCGCCTCGGTGAATGGACTTGAATTGTCACCACAAAATAATTTATTAAAGCTACTATAAACATACTAGTAAAATAAAACGTAACAAAATGTTCATTAGTTAATGCTACAAGAAAACTAATTTCCATTTAAATATTTTCATAAGCAATTTCATTGCTTTCCTTCTATATTTAAAAAAGCGCTGGCATTGGTATTAATATAATTTGTGGAAAATACTTTGTAATACAACACATTATTTATTTATTTCTTGGCTTATCGTGTTTTTAATCAAGCGCTTCAAAAATTCTATTTTAGCATAATATGATTTGCAATATAATAATAATTCTAAGCCCATTATATATTTCTGCTAATTGGATTATGATTCTGCTATAAAAATAGTAAGAATTTATTAAAATGGTACTATACAGTAACAAGCAATAATATGTATACACTAAACAAAATTCAAATGCGATTTTGTAATGAAATTATTTCTACTTTGTTATAAGACCTGTTTTGTAATAGCTATATAGCATAGCTTCCAAAATAGAAGGTTCATAAAAACGCAAAAGGTAAATCGTTAATGTTATGAGTAAATCGCTTTTGAATTCTGCTGATTGTATATATGTTATTGCTCGTGACTGTACTATTCTAAATTTTTATCATACATGTAGAGAATCATTAACATATCAGAGTTTCGAAATTTTCGTGTCCAATAACGGGATAGAATAGGTTCAAATAATGTTTCCATAAAGTTAATCAGACCTCAACAGAGATGCATTTCTATATTATTATGTTACTTCAAATTGTTTTTTTTTAATTATGTGATTTAAACTTTCAACTACAAATTTTATAATACTAGCTGTTGCCTGAGCGGCGTTTGCCCGCATGTTTATCAAATTCCGATTATAACCTATCTCGGTACCAAATTTCATCCATATCCGTTCACCCACTTATCCATACTTTCACATTTAAAATAAGAAGTAAGAAAGCTCTTACAATAATTTATATTCAAAATTATCAATAAAAAAGACAGCTTGTTATTTCAACTAATTAAAATTATATTGATTGATTCATAATTCTATGAAACTGTACTGTATAAAATGTGTATAATTATAATTATTCTACTTACATTATACGAATTTTCGTAGAATATAAGTAGAATAATTATAATTATACATTTCATGTCATTCCAGCCTCGACTGTTTTCAAACCGAGTAAATTATACATATCGCATTATAATTATTACCTTATCAAAATTATAGGAATTTATAATTGACATATTCTATGAGCCAGTTTCAATGCCCTTTATTCATTGATATAATTAACACCCATATGTTTATTATTTTAGTTATAATACTTTATTTATTGTTTCATAACGTATATTTAGTAAATACTTTTATGTAATCTTGCTCCATCCTTTGAGTTCCAGTCTCAAGAAATAATGTTCAGTTGTGTTATAGAGAATGCTAAATATGTAAAATACAATGATTTTTATCATAATTATGTATCACGGTAATTACTATCCTAAACACGTTACTATTACTGCATTTATAACTTTGAAACATTCTGAGATACTGTTAAACGTTCTAGAATATTATTTAAATAACAATGAGTGTTTACAAATGTCAAATTTATTATTTGTGAAGACGCCCACGATACTAGAGAAATTCCTAGTGTGAAGCAGCGATGTTTAAAAATAAATAAATAAAATAATTATTGACTATAATCTATGTAGATTCCATTTTTTTTTCCTGACTGACAATTACTTTTTCTTTTAAGATGTTACCTACAGTTACTTCTACTCCTTGAAACCGCATAATCAACCAAAAATCTTTATAGCCTAACAGTGTAGGTACCTGTATTTATATTTATCACAACGTTACAAACACAGAGAATAAAGTACACATAATAATATATTTCAAACTAAAGTAAGAACATATTTACATAACGCATTAAGTTGGACAATAAATAAACGAGGAACTAGAAGCGACAGTACAACTACTTATATTCAAAATATGCTAATAATACTCATTTGTACGCTTACTTTTAAAGAGTCCTCGCTTTTATAGTTTCCAACGTTTTCATTGCATGTTATCATGAATAGTAGGTTTTATTCATAAATTCAATATATTTTTAGATCGATAAAAACTGGCAATAAATAATATTTTTTAAATCTAATAAGCCGTAACATTTCGTTTTGTATATTCATTCAAATAATGTTACAAAACAATTTTAATCTACCCACAAAAACGCACGTAACTTTTTATAAAAAATTTTCCGACACCCTCTTCAATACAAAAAAAAAAACAATAAAACGCGACTTACCTCAAAAAACTTCATCCAAACCATCCATCAGAATGCACACACAGAAAACATTTCAACAACAGAAAAATAAAATAGTGAACTCGCGAAAATCGGAACGTTCAGAAACGGACGCACGTCCTTCCCCGGCCGCGTCTAAAATGGAACTGGGGTTGTACCAAACATGCTACATTTTCGGTATATATCGACAGACATCTCTTCCTCGAGTGCTGCCATCTGGTGAAACAAAACTTATGCATTAACTACAGGCTTTAAGACTTAAAAAGTTTTGATAGCTAACCGTTCGGGCCAGTAATGCTTTATTAAATTTTTAATGGTTTAATTGTAAAGTTTTTTTTTGTAGGGGGTAATTTAGGGGTTGTTTTTCTTGTTTATAGGGCTTCTTAGTGTTGTTTATTAGTTGTTGGAGAAGATGTTTAATGTTATTAATTGAGATCTGCAAATTGATTCACTGTTTCTTTGGTACTTGAGCAGGGGTTATCATTTTTGAATAGAAAAACATGGGAATTTTGAATAGGTACCTACTTCTAAAAAGTTTTCGACTATCGAGATATTATTAGAAGGGAAATAGAAGTAGTGTTTATAAAGAAACATACACCGGACATAAACTCAACCATAGGGATAGGCAGAGACTAACGCATAATACTTTCGACTGCTTTTTTTTTTTCTTTGGCTTGAACAACAATTTCGATTGCTTGTTTATTTTCTTGAGGTCGAAGAACACTTTCGACTGTCTGTATTTTGTTTTACGTTGTTTTATGGTTGTTAAATAAAACATTCTCCATACCTCTTGGCCCGAGTGGAAGACACTGTCAGGCTCATATTGACTAAAACCTTCCCTATTCCTTCAATTGCGCTTTGCATTTCGGGGCTTCGGTAACTTCTTAAGTACTCGCATTCCTTTTATTTCGCCCAAGTTCAAACACATTATATAATTATCAGATTACTCCTGTCGTTTCCTTCTAATCTTGTACTTAACATTCCCAAAAGACTAGACTACCATCTAAGACCTGTTCTAGACATCAATATCTAGCCAATCTAGATCCTAGGTCAATCTAATACGCCAATACTTCTCGTAAACGATTCGTACTTCAAGTTAATAGTCAACGGAGAACCATTGTGTGAGTACCAGGCGGTTATAAATTGTAAGGGTATAATAATAAATATCGGAGTTCGGTTTCAATTCAATTAGGTATGCAGTAGGTACTTTGTAGGACTAGGTAGTAGGTAATACTATTGGTTTCTTCTTTGGAATTCACAAGAACTATGCCGTATAGGGAGCCTTTAGTACGAGCTTTTACGCTGTTGTGACGAGGATTTTGACGTTAAATTGATGACAAAAAATTGTTGCTCGTTTGTACACTAGAAGGGTGAAGAAGAAGTTTTTAATTTTAGTTGACGTCATAATAACTAAGTTGGTAAGGATGCAGAACGGTAAAAAACGGAATTCCCGCCAATGTTTATTCGGACTTTCAGGAGTTGCAGTGGTTTGAGAAAAGAGTAACGGACTTGTCCGAATTATAAAATAAAATATACACAGTTTAATAAAAAACCGTTCTGTTACATTCCAGGATACGGAGGCGTGGGTTGCAGGGGGTTACCGCGGACCGCCGCCGTTAAATAAGTATCATGACATTAAATGCCTTTGAACGGACAACCAGGTAACATAACAAGCTTGGAACTTTATGATTTTTGATGATAGTCTTGTTTTGCACGTAGATTCTTTATACAAAAAATACTACACAGGTGTATCGGGTTTCACATAAAAATGATATAGATTTATGCTCAGGTTAAAATATTAACCAGGAAGTAAGCATCGCATCACCGTGTCGGGACTGTAACTAATACGACGACGGTCTGTGATCACTGTTGCGTGTGATCCCCTACTAAGAATAAGTTATCCCCTCCGCTCTTGAGACTCATAAACTGTATTAACAGGATGGACAGTAGTGTACTCTTGTTCACAAGTAGTACTCTCATAAATTGACAACCAACGTCTATTGGGGGACCCATGTCTTACTGTCGATGTTTAAGATTGAGGTTGATGGACAGACAGCGCTTTCATATAGCTTTTGGCTAGTCTTGTCGAGTTGTCTGGTTTGTCTTATTTGCTGGATTAATAATCAACCTTAATTTGCTGTATTAATATTTATTTCACTGAGGCGCTATACTTAGCGTTACTCTATACGTTATTTCTTTATCAATCTAATACACTACGCCATCATTTGCTATGAAAATAATTTGTAGGAAATTGATTTTTTTGGAATTTTTTGCGTGTGGAGGTGTGTTTTGGAGGTGTTAAAACCAACTTTATTATCTGGCTGATTAATTTTTTCCCTCTTTAAATGTTCAATTTTAAAGGTGTGAAGGTTTCGAAATTTCTCAAACACTTTTTTTCATACCAAAAAAATCGCATCTTTAAATACGTCTAGCTTCGTTTAAGACCACTTATTTTGCTAAGACAGGACAGCATTAATTTCTGTTTTTAGAAATAATTTGGAAGAGGTATTCAGGAAGTTTTCAGCGCGCCTCAAGCAATTTTTCAAACAGCTCTAAGGGACCTTTTAGATCATACAAATAGTTTTACCTTGCGGGACCCGACATGAGCAGCAGACGATGCCACATTTGCACAGCCACTGCGCTAATCACCAACCGTGCCGTCAATCTATTCTGTTCTGTTGGGATTGAGCGGCAAACATCCATCCATCCACATTAACGTGTTAATATTGTCAGTAAGGATAATTACAATTAGCTAATGGTCACTACAAGCACACACATCTACCAGGAATACATGAATTACAACGAAATAAATTAAATTTCGTTAGTTCAACACATAGTGGAAAGTTGGAAACTTTAAGCGCGCTACAAAACTGTGTTAGTGTTCTAGCGCTAAACATTTTATAATTATATTTGACCTTCACGCAGCTGCCACCCTGGTACTTTTTGATTAGTTAAGAGGTTGGCGTTTGTATTAATATTATTTTTAAGAAATTGGTGTGGGTTTTTACCTCCTTACGGTACACATCAGCCCACGGTATCGTTGGCTACCTTTTTTTATCTACCTATTTTAAGGAAAAGTAGTAATCATCTCATTCATTATAATAATATCTAAAATCTGTCATAACAATGTATTATACTCTGTCTTGAACTCAAACAAAGTTTTTTTTTTTTAAATCTTTATTTAAGAGATTTTTCGCGAATGCAATCTATAATTCACTGGGTTGGGGACCTGGTGATCTGTACTACAGGTTTTAACCAACTTCGGACACTAGCTCTTCACATATACTGAACTATAAAATATATACAATTAATTTATAAGTTACTTTGTTATGTATGGAAGTAGCCTGATATGTGAGGAGAAAAAAATAAAAAAGTTATCGTGGTAAAATCATCAAATGAGTCCTCCCCATACTGTCAGACCTATTATGATTAAAATCCAAGGTGATCCTTCAATAGCCCTTTTAGTTACAGGGTTACCTGATGTGACAGTCCTGCGACCTAGGATTCTGGTTACCTTCGGTTGCGAAGATCCCAATGTCGCTGGTAGTCAGGACCCCTTTGCACTCGACCACCGTCCTGTCGGGTCCGGTTCAAAACACTCAGGCCCAGACTCCACCAAAGCGGAGACGAGAGTAGATGTATTTGAATAACCAACCATAAACCCACATCTTCACCCGGCCTTATAACTGTGTGCCGGGGCGGATGGCTAGTTTTATAGATATACTAGCTGACCCGGCAAACGTTGTTTTGCCATATAAATACTAACATTTAGGGGGATGAAAAATAAATGTTGGCCGATTCTCATAGATACCGGATAAGCACAAAAAAATACATCAAAATCGGTCAAGCCGTTTAGGAGGAGTATGGCAACGAAAACTGTGACACGAGAATTTTATATATTAGAAATCAGCCTATTGCCATCCACTTCTGAACGTAAGCCTCACCTAAAGCGCGCCAACCCTCCCGGCCTGGGCAGTCCGCATCCATCCGCCGCCAGCCACATTATTCAAATCTTCGACCTATCTTATCGCACATATATATATTGATCTATGACAGTAAAATTCTGGTGGCAGGTAGTCAGTATTCCATGTTATAGTACAATGAGAAAAACAAACGCTCTAGATTTCTTAAAAAAACCCTGCGGTTCGATAGTCAATTACTTTTAAAACTCTGCAAAACAAGGTATATCTTTTTTATAGTTCTCTTGGGTGGAATTCTTATAGGTCTAAAAGGGCTGAAGGGGAGGTTCGTAGGGTCCCCAAACGACCTTTGTAGATGCTCCATTAATTAATTCCTTGGCCAATCCTGATAAATAAGGGATTCTGGAGAGCTTTGTGATACATGCGTAAATACGTTGTGGAGTTTTATGTTTTCTGTTTCAGTGAATCTGGTATGTATTGTCTGAGTCTTTAGGTACGATTTCTTAGTTTTTGCTGATGAATAAGATAGTTTTAATAAATGATAAAATAAGTATTTTCTTAGAAACCTTTAAATTAGAAAAATAAAACTGATTTGCTTGCTGAAATCTCTGGGTCATGAAAATTAGTAAAAGTATCTTAAAATTCAATGACGAAGGTGTGGACTAACTACGGATTTTAGATTTTTTTCCCTACAACTACTACTACAAAAATTTTCTAGGAAAATGAATCTACATTTCATACGATTTGCTTGAATTTGAATGTAGACTAATCGCATATAGAAACGTGATTTTTAGAAAATCCAACCTCAGAAAGCATCTGTCACCGCGATTTTGACGCGACAAGACTGTTTAGTTTTGCTCCCGTGTAATTATATTTTTTTGTGAGATTGTGCTACGATTTTGAGTGAATGACTGTTACCTTAAAAGGAAATTATATTTATGGACATAATTATGTTGTTCGTGTGACCAAATACGAGTGATAAACACATTTTTCAGCATATCTGAAAATAATATTTTATCATATTTTAATTTGACATTGGCAGTTGTCACATTTTCTTCATAAAAAGTTTTCATTTTATATGTTATGGAAAGCGGTTGTGATGAAGAGGACGGTAGCAGCCGTAATACTAGCGATGTGACTGTTCGTGCTATGGTACACAATAGAGAAATTATGTCTGATTTAGAATGGGATGACGAGGAAGGCTCTTTAAAAGTCGGCAATAAAAGGGTCAGATGCGATTCTAGTCCAGATGATGGCATACAGGATGGAGAATTTACAACAGTGGGCAAGCGTGGTAAAAAAGCAAAAGTGACGACACCACGTTCCGGGTTTTCACCTGCTAAGATATCTCTCAGTGATAACCCAGAATATGTAGAAGTGTCAATTACTTCTAAAGAAATCCTGCCGAAACAGATAACGCTAGCAAAATTATTAAGTACCGAGAAAATTCCTGATATTATAAAGGTTGTATACAAAAGCCCTTTCAAAATTTTGACAAGGTTGAAGACTTATGATGCCGCTGATAAGATATTGTCGTCTGAAAACTTCAAACAAAAAGGTTGGATATGTAAAAAGCCCAATGAGGTTAATGTTTCTTATGGTTTAATCAAAGAAATAGACCTCGATTTAGATGATAACAGCATTAAGGACATATTAGACTGTGAGGTGGATATTTTATCTGTCAAACGTTTGAACCGGAGAGATGATGATGGCAAATGGATTAGAAGTGAGAGTATTCGCATATGTTTTCAAGGCCCTATTCTACCTCCATATGTTTTTGCGTACGGCATCAGGATGAAGGTATTGCCTTTCAATTTCCTAGTTACTCAGTGTTCGAAATGCTGGAGATTCGGACACATTAAGTCTTTCTGTCCTAGTAAGAAGCAGATGTGCCCGAAGTGTTGAGGTGAACATGAAAACTGTGACACAGTAAAGTTTCGTTGTATCAATTGTAAAGGAGACCACATGTCAATGGTAAAAAGTAAGTGCCCGGCATTTTTACGCGAAAAAGAGATTAGAGATATAATGAGCAATCATAATTGCACCTACAAAGTGGCTCTTATCAAAAATAAAGAAAATAAAAATGAAGTGCCGAGTCCGAATTTATTTACAGTTGATCAATTATCTAAGGCCGATGTAATGGTAGGAAAATCTTATTCGGAGGTTGTAAAACAGTCATTATTAGTCACAGAGAATTCAAATAGCGAAGATGATAAGGAGGAGGATAGATTGTCTCCAATTTTGAATTCGAATAAGACTTTAGTTCATTCAAGGAAACCTACTAAGTCTGTGAAGGTAAAGAAATTGAAACGCAAGAGGGTCAAATCTCTAGCCCAGGAGGAGGTTGCATCAGAAGTTATAGCAGGAAATGAGACAAATATCGAGAACCAAGGGGATACATATCACATGAATAAAGATAATTTTAATTTAAAGAAGTTTTTAAAGAAGATTAAGGAAATTTTATGTTCTAAAACTCAAATTGAAACCAAAATTATATGTATTGTCCAGTATGTAATTTCAGAATTGAAATCATTTATGATGAATTTCTTTACTATTGATTTTTTGATGCAGTTGATTGGATGCGGACCGAGGACTTGTACCACATCTTGTTAGAATGTTGTGCATATGGTGACTTGAGGCCACAGTTGTGTACGATGGCCGGTGGCGATGTGTATAGTGGTGGAATTGATGTTATGCTTGGGGAGCCTCTTTCGGAGCAGAGTGTGGCTATTTATAAATTTATTAAGGCTGTTTTTTCGAGGAGAGATACTTTTTAGTTTATATCTTTTATGTTTTTGTGTTTTCTTTTAATGGTTTCAACACTCTGTTCCGGGCTGTTTCCTGGGTATGGCGTTGGTTCAGCCATTGTGCATGTCGCCATCGATTATGTCGGTAGGCTCTGTCATTGGGTTGCTGGGTGCCCGGCATTTTGGCGAGAGGTGATTTTTTATATAGGTAATTATGTAAATTAGGTAGTGGTTGTGTTTTAAATATTTTAAGTTTATAGATAGTATTTTAGTTTATTTTTAAAAAAGTATTAGCGTTACCTTACGAGGCTGACCTCGTACAAATGTGCTGCAAGCCTCTAAATAAATGATTTAAAAAAAAAAACCTCAGAAAGGTCATTGAAAATCATAGAGATACGAATACCCACGGACAAAATCGCAGGCGGAGTGGTACTTGTAATGTTATAAATTATGATGTTTTTGTAACAGAAGACTAACAAAATTAGTTAACACTACAACTTAGAGAAAAAAGGAATGGTCTGGGAACTCCTAGGTTCGATTCTTTGTATCAGCAGTATAATTATTATCTCAAGTCAACTCTATATTAACAATACTTATTATCAAACATTATTTTATTCCATAATAACGTGAATTAGGTCAAATATTGTACAAAAACTATCACTTAGATTTTAAAAAAGCATTCAAAATTTTTCATAACCACGTTTATCTATCCAATGCCAAGCAGCATTAATTAAAGAAAAAACAGGAAACGTTATTCCAAAATCGAGCGATGATACATCAAGTTTATTAGAACAGAAAAATAATGTAATGCTTCATTACTCGTTCACTCTTTACCCATTCAGTTGGTAATTGAAAGACCCGAAAATTTCCGAATAAAATTCGACATAACGTTCATTTTCGATCGGAATCCTTTCATAAAACCCGGTTCTTTAGAATCCAGAAACAGCATACCTCCTATTTTTGCCACATAATTTTCGGCACGAATAAATTTTATTTTATTTTCGCCAAATCAGCAATCACTAATCAAGTATTCGTTCAATCATAATCTCGGCCTCCAATACGCTTTTTTTTTAATATTCATGAAATTTTTCGTAATCTTCGTGTACAAAAAATCGGTTTGAAGGCAAACCTTTGGTATCTTGGGCTTTAGATTAATGCGATGTGGATAAGTACTTATAAGTTCACACAGTTATAATTGTGACGGGTTTTTTTTGTCTGTATAATTGTTTCTGATTAATATTTTTGTTCAATTGCAGCGTTGTTATTATCTTTAGTAATCATAATTAATATTTAATTAAAGACGTTAAATAATCATAGATAATAAATAAATTAGGAGTTATTCCACTACGATCCCCTGTCAAATATTTTACTTTTTATTTCCTTTCTGATCAAGGGTATCCGATCGATATCGTTCCCGATCGATCGGGTATCTTTCAGGGTATCCGATTTAAAAATATATATTAAACTAGCGGCCCGTCCCGGCTTCGCACGGGTGGAGGACCCGGTCTAAAATTTGAGATTTAAACTATCCTATCTCTCAAGTTGGATCGAACTGCACATGGTGTGCGAATTTTATTATAATCGGTTAAGTGGTTTAGGAGTCCATTGAGGACAAACATTGTGACACGAGATTTATATATATTAAGATTGACGTTACGGGGATTCGGAGTGGAAGAGAAAATTATTTATAAGCTGATCCCCTAGGGGATCTATTTCTGGGGATCAGAGTGGAATAACTCTAAATTATTTATCAAGCTGTATTATTTCCATAAAGAAAAAATGAAATGGAACGGTTTCAAATGGCATGACACAAAACAACACAATACGAGTATTAATGTATTGAAAAATATGTGAAGTTTAAAATAAAAGTAAAAATAATTATGTAAAATAAAAATATGATAGAGAGAGAGAGAGATGGTAACGAAACTTTCACTAAAATCTTTAAAAGCATAATTATGCAAATTTTTGCATTCAACCAACAAATAATATTTATTATTATATTATAACGAATCAAACTTCTTATCAACACTCTAAAATCCACGACCAAATAAAGAAAAAATAGGGAACCAATGGATAGCATCTTTCAAACTGAAAAGCAAAGATTTACGAAGCAATCCTAACGAATGGCGATTCTTTATAAAAATAAGAATTTTTCGTCAGAAAAACTGATTTGTTTGTTTACTTTGAGGTTAGACGATATTATTTTATTTATTTAGGGTGAATAGGGAGAATTTTTGTACATCAAAACATAAATAAACTAAGTTTAACTGAATCTATTTATGTTTTGATGTACCAAAATAAAACGGGTGATTTTTATGACGTGTGTACAGCGTGAGGCACTACAAAAACCTCAGAAAAGCTTATTTTGCATTAAAAAAAAATCGTTGCCCCGCACTAGGAATTTCTCCTGTGTTATGGGTACGTTTACAAACATTTAAGCTCATATTCACAAAACGCCACACCTGACATAACTACTTATAAAAAAAAACTGTTTGGTCCTTGTGGGAATAGAACCCGGAACTCAAGGTGCAGCAGATGATCGCTCGGCCATTGCGCAAAGTCTGTCGTCAAAGCTGAATAAATCTTGATGAAATTGGACTCAGGTGAAGATTATAGAATCTTTAAGACTATGTTAATGGACTAACTTTCCTTTGCGGTTTCCCTTGATTAATTTGGCTATTCCACTAATTAGATATTTAACCACAAAAAAACCTGCATTATAATCAATTTGACAGGCCTGTTGGTCTAGTGGTTCGTGACCCTGACTGCTATTATTATTATTATTCCATTTATTTCAGGCATCTGTGGCCCATATAAAATATAATACAAAAATAAAAATAAACAATATACTAAGAAATGTAAAAACAAAACAATAACTTAGAACTATTGCACACGAGTGAGGCTAGGCGTATGCTGAGACGCAGGTTACGCAGGTCCACACAGCGCAGAGCAGAGTAGATTTTGTAAAGCATGGAACGTCATTGAACTACGCACGCTGCGGTGCAGGCACATGCGACGCAGACATGTGTTTGTGCTGTTCTGCGTCTCGGTGCAGTGCCGGCACAAAATCCTGCGCGACGCGTGTATTGTGTATGCTGGATACATTCGTTGCTAGGTAACTTTGTTTATGATGTGAATGTCAGTTGCGTCGCAGCATGCGGAGGGGGCATATGTCTGCCTCAACTGCCCTGCCTTGCACTGTGCTGTACTGTGCTGTGCTGCATTGCCTGCGTCTCAGCATACGCTTAGCCTGACGGTGTCGTGTTACACTGTGCGGTGTCGCGTAGCCTGCCGCGAAAACGTCGGTAGACTACATCCTTCGGCCAAAACTCTTCCTTGAGGTACGTGTCGAGATGCTGTGTTGGGACTCGCACCACAAATGAGTTGAAGCTGGTAATATTACGCGGCTCCAACTTCACGACCCTCAAGGTCCAGTTGGTCTTCACTTTCACATACTCCACGATCTCCTCAACCTTCGTGGAGTGATGTAGTCGGGACACATACAGCAACGTCGTGGGTATCGCTGGACGCAGCAGCATAATTATTTGGTCCTGACAGTGCAGTACCGCATTGATTGCGACAAGTAGGCTTCTTCTTCTTCTCCTGAACTTTGATGAAGCCATCCTCTTCACACTCTTGCTTCGTTGCACAGGGCTGTGTCGTATTCCTCGGAAGGATTTCACAGCGACGTTTCTGCTTTCCCCCTTTGAGGCAGCAATTGCGGCGTAAGCTAGTTTGGGAGTCGACATAGCTACGCGGGTCGTGTTCTCTGCAGAGGGGCGCGGGGCGGCGGGGCTCGGTCCATCGCCCTCAACAATTGCAATTGCCGACGAATCCAATTTCGCCGATGCAAAACTGCTGACGGATGCATTTTGTACTGTGTTTGCACCGTGACTCGTGTGTACTTTGGCTGCGTAGATTTCTCCAACTTACACTGCACATCGGCCAGGCTTGACTTGAGAGATGTAATATCCTTCAGCAGCCTGGTGACATCTACGTGGTCGAATGTGACGGGCGGTAACTTATGTAGCTCCTTCGCTACGAAAGTCGGCACGTCGTCGGGGTCGGTCACCTTTAAAAAGGTGATGATGTCTTGGACGCTCTTCTCTGTACCATCTCTCCTCCGAGATGGCATTTCGCTGAGCTTCCCAGTCGTCTGGAACAGTAGCATCTTGCCTTTGCTAATCTCATCTTCTTTGAAGCTCGACTTGCATATCTGCATGATGCTCACCTCGTCCATAGTATCGATGGCATTCTGTATGAATGCCAACAGCTCGTTCGGATAAGTTGTTGAGAACTCATTACGAAATATCAGACAGCAGCTAAAGCCGCGCACTGTGCGTACAACTGTGACAACACGTCCGTATTCGAGCGCGCATCGCACTGCACTGCCGCTATGCCGGAGGTCGTGGGTTCGATTCTCACCCCGGACAAAAGTTTGTGTGATGAGCACGATCAATTTTGTTTTGTGTCTGCGTGTAATTTATCTATAATATTCATGTTTTTAGAAATATATAAGTAAGGTATATTTAACACAAGTTCTGCTTACCTTGAGACTAGATGGCGTTGTGTGATAGTTGTGGAATATTATTACTATAATCTGTAAAACAATTTCATAACAAAATTAATAAGTTAACCTCATTTTCACACCATGCACCTTATTTTTACCCTCACATCTATCTCACCCACAAAAATACTTTTTCCAATTTAAACTTCGTCAAAACCTATCAAATAATATTACGATATAACTTTTTCCTGGCGCACAAGTCAGTGAATTCCATCATTAACTTTGACACACTTCTTCCCTACGTCTGACTTATTACGAATGGATTCAAGTTGCCGACAACTTTTAATAGGGCCCCCGTCAAACGTCAGTGCGAAGGAAAAAAATAATTGTCGCATAGGGAATATACTTTTGGGCTGCTCGCAGTAGGTGAAGTTCATATTTTCCTGTTGAGATTGCAATTGATTGAGGCTGGTATCAATCAATCAATCAAAATAATGTGTTGGTTAAGTCCCCATTAAGAGCCGATTTTCAATAGTCAGATAACTTTCATTTGAGGAATAAAAATATGTCAAACCGCCATTATTATTCCTCAGATAAAAGATAACTGACTCTTGAAAATTCAGCCCTAAGTGAACAAAGGCCTCCTCTTTTTGACAGGCAACGAGGATGTCATAGGATGACATGTAGGTATTCGAATTTTTGGTTTAAATTGCTCATCAAAAATAAATCAAGTTTTGATAATTTAATAACCAAAAAAAGAATCCTAATCCCTTGGCAATATTTTCCTTCACCGAGAAGAGCAGAGGTAATTAAATATTATGTTACACAACACATAATGCGTTAGATACTTAACAATGCTACATCAATTCTACAAATTCCCAGATATGCAACAGAGCACACAAGCAGTATTATTGAACTCAGTTTTATTATTATTTGTGACATTATCCTTTTTTAACCGACTTTGAAAAAGGAGAAGGAACTCAATTCGACTGTTTTTTTTTTAAATATTTGTTATCTCATAACTTTCGACTTGGTGAAACGACTGTGATGATGCTTTTTATGTGATAAGTTCATCAAATGAGTTCTTCCACCCTTGGTAGAGCGGAAGGGGACTATTAGACTCGTTCTGACTAAAATCTACCGAGTTTCCTTAATTGCCCTATAGCTGCTTTGACAATCCCTAGCTACCCCAGGAAACATTATGTTGTGACATTAACCTGTTTTGTAAATCGTGTGCTGCACATAAATCAATACAAATAAGTTTATTTTTATCAACGGAATAAGTAACGGAAAAGTGCCATAACTGATACATAAAACCAAGCAGTATTTTGGTTGTTGAAATTACTGCGTAATAAACAACAATAAAATCTAAGAAACACAATCCTTAATTTTCTGCATTCGACTTCATTACTCTAAGACTTTTCCAGCCAATTTTCTATGAAAAAACTGAGCAGTAATCCTTCTGACGTGGCGGAAGAATAAGTATCTGCCAAAAGTTGTCCGAATCTGTTAAATAAATAGCCACTTTTATTTACTTTGGCAAGAGCATAATATTTTGAATGTTCTCGAGGTAAACTTTCTTGAAGATTTTTCCTTTCAAGTGCAGTGGCTCATGAGATTTTGTGAAAGTATTTTGTTAAAATATACCTAAATTAACAAAATGTAAACTGTTTTCCGCATCTAAACTTGTAATAGGTTTAACTTAAGACTGTTGCGAGTTTAAAAGGTTAACAAAGGCTTGAAACTATCTGACTATTGTTCGTTAGTTTTGTGAACTTGAGATAGTTTAGTAGATTTTAAAACTGTTTTTCTTTCTTTTGCTATCGTGTAATCGTGGAGTGTGTCATAAAATGTATCTTTTTTTATTGTTAAATGCTGCAATAGTAAAGGCTTCCGGGACTGTTTACCACATCGTGTTGGTGCGTTTTAGAAAGCGGAGCGACGTTCCTGGAATAGATCATCGTGAAATCAAGATTCTTTATAAGCATGAGATGAAATATATTAAAATTACCCGTAATGTCACGCGCGGCCACTTATTTCTGGATCTTAGCGGCCAACCCAGTTAGGTGCCTGTTGTTGTGGGCACAACACTCCCCAGCAAACACTCCTGTGAGTCTAAGAGTTAGCAAATACCCCGCCAAAAGCCCCCTTGCAGGAGCGCAGTGACAGCTCCAGTTCTGTCATCAATTTAAAAACCATTTCTTTAGAAAATTTATGACTAACTTAATGACTGTATAACCCAGTTCATCACCACTAACTCTTTCTCTCTTTTCTCTTCCATAGAACTCTAAGATTCACGCGTTCTAATTTGGTGAAGTTTTCTACCAGGAGGCTTCATGCAACCTTTCATCGACTAACTAGAGCGCCCTACGACATAAAGAACTAAACCTTCAAAGTGTATCGCGAACTGCACAAATTTAGCAACCCCTGCCTAAAAGAAAAATATAAAACCTAGCTATATAATGCGTTCAACTTCAATTACAATCATCATATTCCGTGACCACTAGCCGTTCAGTCATTCGAATCCAACCGAGTTATATAATTATAATAAGCCAACATGGCAACGGGAAATTAAATCGGCAATAATTACTGAGTAAAGCAGTCTGTAAATAGATTTCCCAGATATTTAAATTATAATTTTGCAAAATTATTATTTATTCGAAAACCACTCGCTCGTAATTAATTTCAAATGGACTGAGGATTCAAATAGAAATGCCGTATTTTATGTTTATTGGATTTAATCTACTGGATAATTTCCAAGTTTTGTGGCGTAG
Organism: Agrotis ipsilon; assembly: GCA_028554685.1. Taxonomy (NCBI): domain Eukaryota; kingdom Metazoa; phylum Arthropoda; class Insecta; order Lepidoptera; family Noctuidae; genus Agrotis; species Agrotis ipsilon. The sequence continues at coordinate 3,105,146 of CM052956.1, forward strand.
CTGGAGGGTATCGTAATTTTAAAAGGCAATTTGGATCTTGTACGGGGAAGGATTGCTGTTTGTACCGGTAAACAGCATTTTGGAAACCTGTCAGTCTTATTGCTTCCACGTACTATGCCGGCAGCTATTGTATGTACTGTTAGAGCTATTGAACAAAACGTTGATATGCCATGCATGTATGACAGCTTGAAATGACTTTGCATACCCGCGCGGCAAAATCCTATAAATCGGTATTTTTGTGTTCTGCTCTGACGTGATTGAGTAATAAAAATATACATGCATCTATTATTGGATGTATCAAGGTTTACTGAAAACTAATCTTCTTTGTGGGTCTGCAATAAAAATCAAAGAAGTATTAATCGAGTATAATATTCCACAACTATCACATGATGCCATCTATTCCCAAGCTATGCAAAGCTTGTGTTATGGGTACTAGACAATAGATAAACATACTTAAATATTTCTAAATGCATACATAATTATAGATAAATTGTACCCAGGCATTGATGATCATGCTCATCTCATAAACATTTGTCCTGGGTGGGAATCGAACCCGAGACCCCCGGCATAGCAGTCAGGGTCACTAACCACTATACCAACAGGACAGTCAGCCAGTATGTTGTTATCCAGTGTTGTAGTTGCCGAATTGTTAGGAAAATGCAGAACTAGCATTAAGTGCATTCCAATTTGTATAACGACACCTGAAACTTTGCTGATACTTGCAAACAACTATACAGAATGGGCTCCTAACATTCAACCTTAATGGTCTAAAAGGTTTCATAAAGCTAGCACGCCACAGTCCAACATCAACACCCAACCACAACAAAGAAAATATCGTCACACCGCGGTCTAAGTAGCCAGAGAACAAGCAAACTCGACGCGTATTCAAAGAGAGCTTACACCTACTGAATTGTGCATTCGTGCGACTGGCTTAGTACTGGGGTAGACGGTTTAACATAAGGCCGTTGGTGTTGAATATTGTTCTAATGTGTGCATGGCATTTGGGTACTTAAGCACTGGTATCTTATGTTTATTTGTTGATTTGAATTCTTTGTATCTATGATAGCCACATTCATGAAGGTGATTAAGTAGCATCATGCTACTACTATGAGGTGAAACTAAATTATTTAGGTTTTATTAAATTCAATTTTAATTCTAAAGTAGAAAGTTACAAATTCTCACAAAAAAGACGAGAGGTATTTCTTGAAACACTTTACTATTATAATAATAATAACATTTATTCCAGACTCATTTTATGATTACATCCACATACAAAATATTAGTGTTAACTTATACTACTATACCTTACTTATTCATGTTTATTAAACGTTTATTACTAAGACGAATTATACCAATAAAGGAAAATGTACGATATGTTAAACTATATATATAATCATTAAGTACTAATTTACATGTTGCTCATTACAACTACATTTCAACATTGACATATTCAACACCAACACAACATAACTCGTGTAATATCATCTTAACAGGGAAGTAGGTAACACGATGTACGAGCATTTATTCGCGTCAGAACAGACGTGGCTCCCGAAACTGAAATGTTATAGAAACACTAGACACCTGACTCGCTATTCTATGTCAAAGAAGGCAATTGAATGCTTTTATTTAGCAAGTAGTTCCCCATTGTACGTACCATTGCTACGTATAATAAAGACCTGCTCCACCGATATTGTGCAAATTTCAAAAACCACAATTAAACACATAAACCACCCATTAAATAGTCCGAACAAAGCCTAAACATTTGGTTTGGATAGGTGAACCCGTTTTTGAGTTATAAAATTACAACGACAAGTAACATTTATTTTTATATTTATATATCCATTACTCGTAACTTTTAGTGCAGGTTTGCCTAAGGACCAGGATCATGGGAACATTTTTAAACATTACCGTTACCCTGGAAAACAAACAGCAACTGTAAAAAAGGGATTTTCAGACCCACTGAATTGGGGTGATAAAATTATCAATTGAGTCCGTCTTCGGTGCAGTGTTAGATTCTTATTGACCAAAAATCCACGATGTTCTTTTGGTTAACGTTTGCGTTCCAGGGCTACGAAGTCTCTGAGACGGAATGGGAAGAGATCGCCTCCTTCTGATATAATCTGGCATTTACCTAACTAGTGTGTGATATAATTGGCGTTTCGCGTGTTATCTTGACTGCAATAAAACTATGACTTGTTAGAGTTTGTGTCATCTGATAACATTAACTCGTGCAAATAGACTTTTTTTTTAATTTCACATCACTAACATTCATAGACTATAAACAAAATACATACAACTAAAAAAGACTAACGTAAAATCACGCTATAATAAAACTATCTAAATGACGGCATGGTTAGTGCAGTGGCTGAGCGATCGGATTGCTGTGCTGCGTGTCGCGGGTTCGATTCCCGCATGGAGCAAATATTTGTATGATTTACAAGTAGTTGTTCCGGGTCTGGGCGTCTGTGTATGTGAGTTTTTATGTTTGTTAATGCACCCACGACACAGGAGAAATTCCAAGTTTGGGGCAAAGTTAAAAAAAAAAAAACTTAATTCTTTCAAATCCTCAATCCTTTTCAAAACCTATTTGTAAAACTTGAAACAATAGACTCAACAAATCAAACAAAATACCTAACAATCAATTTTACAGAACGCTGTCTTGCTTACAAGACCGGTGAAGGGTACAGTCAAGTATCCAATTACTAAACTCGTCTAAGCCATAGCAACGTCGACTTAGATCTTAGCCAAATATACCTACAGTATATCTTCGAAGTTTCTCGGAACTATAAACTAATCGATCTTTGTGAAACTCGAGACGTTTTCTGGACAATGGTGGATGTACAGTGTGGATTCAAAAGTCCATTGCAGCGCTAAAATTAATACTTCTGTGAACGCACGGCTGATGTAATGGACTGTCAGCAGTCCGTATGTCCATACTGTAGTCTGTGCATCTGTAAGTAAATACTTACTTACGATTTCAGTGGTGGATATCCGTATTTTCACATGATTGTACACCGTACAAACGCCAGTAGGTCAAACTACCCGAAACTATTAAATTTTACAATTCTTCCTTCCCGTAACGTATAAGGTTGAAAATCTATTAAATAATTTTATCTGATTGAGGTAGCTTGATATGCTGGCGTATGTATGTGGGTACTATTAACTCTGCTGTCTAACCCTTCGTGGATTATAAGTGTGATGTAATTTTACTATACTATTCGGAGTTTGTTGCGGTTGACCTAACCGCACCTTTTCAAAAGCAATTTTAATCGGCGTAGCACTTGCTACGGCGTAGCCCTTGCTACGGCGTAGCCCTTGCTACGGCGTAACCCATTACCAAGTAGTCAAGCCTACAAAGCCGTAGCGAGTTACTACTATAACTACGACGTAGCGCAAACTACATTATGAAGTAAAATATACATTCAAAAGTTTGAATAATAAACGGGCTAAGTGCGAGTGCGGGTGAACCAAGACTTTCCTTTTAAAACGGCCATTTTTGCTAGATCTTCCTGAAAGCATGCAGATATAAAAGAGGTTTACTGTTAAAATATTATTCCGTTTTACAGAAATAAATATGATAACTGAAAGCTAGAAACGCAAAAAAAACAACGCTGACTAGTTTACAAAGGTAGAGACGAGATTGATTCAGATAAACTGCCTTAGAATTTTAGGTCATTACTTCGGGCTAAAAGTAACAAGATTTTGACTCATATGGCTTTGGATTTCGACGTGTAACTTGATCTTATTTTTCAGTAATTCATCGCAGCATGAAGTTACTACCTACTCGTATCGGACCCGACATACGAGATGTAGGTCTTAGGTTCGAACCCAGTCTGGCGGTAGGCATTGTAATTTATTTCATCATCACTGCTTTCCATGAAGGAAAACATCGTAAGGAAATGGGCCTGAAACCTTCAAAAGTGTGATGATTGTATCTACCAATCCGCACGTGGCAATGGCGGTAGCCCCCTTAGAGGGCCAAAGCCTGCCGAGGTCGCGGGATTCATCAGGTTACCGTGGCCCCGGAACGTATAAGGCTATTAAAGGACAACATGGATTTAAGACAGTACAAGTCTGACAGTACCTCACGACCTGCTTTGGGAGGGATTCGAAGATTTTAACAAGTGAAAAAATCTATCAATCTATTTATAACACAAAAAAGGGAATTCAATCTAGCGTTATGCAGACTAGCATCTTCCTCGAGCCATAAGTTTCTGTGACGAAGAGCGATCCCGGGTACTTTAACTAAAAGGCATCTAAATCCATGATTATATTCGTCCTAAGTATGTGGGTAGTCCGTTCGAATAAAACCCTACTTTGGCCTACAAATAGCTTAAGACCGGTCAAAGACCTGAAATAAATCTTCTCCTTCTGACCACTTATTTTCATGTATCTCGGTTTCAAGTAGGCAGAATTCTAAGTAATGTTGGGATTATTTATTGGAAGAAGCTTGTGGTTAAATAATAACAGCAGATTGGATCTTCGAAGTTAAACCTCACTTGCTATAGTTTCCGTGGAATTAAATTCGTTGACCCCGTGTACCAATATTCCAATATTTCAAAAACCATTCGAAAAAATGTAAGGAAAGTGTCGCACACGATGAAAACTAAAGTGTCGTGGTAAGAGGCGACCTTGACCTTGTATTTTATTTTGAAATTCGAACAGTACATTATTGGGACCAATGACCTTTATTCCAAACTTATTTGGCGGTGAATATAGCTATAGCTAGCTAGAGCAGTGGTAGCCCAGTGGTATCGGTCCCGACTTACGAGTTGTAGGTCGTGGGTTCGAACCCAGCTTGGCGCATTACTTTGTGTAATTTATTTCATCACCACTGCTCTCAAAACGGTGAAGGAAAACATCGTGAGGAAACCGGCATGTCCTAGAACCATCAAATTCGAAGACATGTGACATCTACCAATCCGCACTGGGCCCGCGTGGTGGATTATGGCCCACTCCCTCTCACAAGAGAGGAGGCCTGTGTCCCAGCAGTGGGAACGTTATAGGCTGATGATGATGGTGATAGCTATAGCTAGAGTTTTAGAAAATAATGAACATGTTATTCTATTATTAAATAAATGCACATTTAAAAAGATATAACGCATCCAAATTCGAGAGTGTGGGCTCGTGAACTTAGGAGCAAGTAAAAACTGCACTTGTTTCAGACGTTGCAATTTAGGGCACTACTAGGGTGCATATCGGTGACCCTGGTCAGAGATTTCAATAAAATGTTGGATAGTCATGTCTTAAAAATTTGCATTTTTTTAGAATAATAATAAATCGGTGTCAGACTTATAATGTCTCGTTTCTTAAAATGTGTTCTACAACTTTCCATTTCCAATTTCCAATATAGACTCCCAAAATCCTAACACATTATCCCCGCCCCGTTTAACCTTTTGGTTACGGAACCCAAAATAAGCTCGTAAAAATATAAAGACCCTCGCTCACAACCCACAATACGTACTAACAAGCAATCAACACGAGCACATCACAAAATCCGTGCCACGACAGCTTTGGACAAGACGAGACTCCGCCATATTTGAATTGCTAATACCCGCCAGCCTTGCAAAGAACACGACAATTAATTCGGAAACACTTCGATGTTGATGTTTAATCAGTTAAGTAGAGACGCTTCAGTTGTTTTCCTATGGGTTCGGTAGTTTATACGTTTGTAGGTTTACACACATACATACAATACGGTATTTGTGGTGTGATTGTGATGTCAATTTGACAGCATTTGGTAAATCGATAAGTACAGACACCAGCAGGTCAAACTACCTGTGAAATTTTACCAATGGAACATTGACCTTCCATTATTGTGATAAGGTTGAAAATCTATTATAAAAAAAATACAGATTCAGGTAGGTCAATGTGCTGGCGTTTGTACTACAATTTCTTGAGTGCTTTGAATTTATGTTTAAAGAGAGACTCTTCTTCTGATATTAGGATTTAAAACGGGATGGGTATGTAGCGTAGTTGGGTAGTAGTCCTTGGAACCGATCTTAAAAATTCTTTGACCCGTCGAAAGCTTCAACATTTTAAAGCAGTTTACTTACTTAGACTTTTTCTTTTTTTCTTAAAAAAACACTGCCTCTCACTAGGATTTTCTCCTGTGCCACTACACAGGTGCGTTTACAAACATAGAAACTCACATACACAAACACCCAGATCCGAAACAACTACTTGTAGGTCATACAACTATTTGTTCCGTGCGGAAATCGAACCCGAAACACGCTGCACGGCAATCCAATCGCTCAGCAACCGCGCTAATCGTGTCGTCGCCTTAATTGACCTAATAGGCTATACTTTATTTTGAATTTGCACTTGTGAGAAACCTGATCGATCATCATCGATTCTGCATCTCTGAAAATTTTGTCAGTCATTGAAAAGTAACACTGTCTAAAGAAGTAATGAAAGGATAACTGGGGCCTTAGTCAAACAGCAGACGACAATCGTTATTGTTCATCAGTCACCAATACATTTTCAACTTTATACGCCAGCGCGTTAAGTTGAAAATCTATTAAAAACTGCTGATCGATAACGAACGAAACAAACGAAAACGATCTGTGAACTTCAATAGATTTTCAACTTTACGCGCCGGGGTATAAAGTTGAAAATGTAGTGGTGACTGATGAACGATAACGATTGTCGTCGACTATCGTCTGCTGTTTGACTAAGGGCCCTGGTTCCTTTATGAGTCCTTTATTTAGTCCGAAGACTACCCTACTCAGCCCCGTTACACGAAGAGAGTTTTCAGAATAAATCATCATTTACAATAGAAACAAAATTCATTGCGTATTAATATTGTAAACTTGTAAAACAATGAATAAAGATAGGAAATTCGCTGAATAGACAATGGTGGGCCTAAATAAACCAATCTTTGAAGGAGGCTATGTAAAATAACTGATCTTAAAACCTGGCGTTTGCTGAGGCCTTATTCTGGTTATTTTTAACGATACGAGATATTTTACAATATAATAATGACCGCGGTAGACCTCGAAGGAGATGGCGGGACGAGCTGGATGTCTTCCTTGAGAATTGGAAAGAGGTGGCGCCAAGTCGTGAACGTTGAAGGGAATGGAGCCTTTCCCTCCTTTTCCCAGCAGTGGGACGGTTCAGGCTAATAAAAATAAATATACTTATTTTTTTAAATTGTAGAATCAAGCGTCAACTACGCGGAAATCCATGATATTTAATATTGAGAAGAATACTTTTTTTTTTATCTTGGTAAAACCATCAAATGAATGAATCAATGATGAATTTTGAATCCGAGGCCTCCCACCCCGGGCAGGGCGGGAGCGACTGTCAGACTTGTACTGACTAAAATCCACGGTGTCCTTCAATAGCCCTTTATGTTCCGGGGTCACGGTGATGGTATAAGACCCGCGACCCCGGCAGGCTTTAGTCCTCTGAGACGGGGCCTCGTCATTATGCTGACGCTCTTTGAGGCGCGCGTGGAACACGACGCGCCGTCGACCCGGGCATGGTCCATGGCATGCGGGCGGCGAGTAAAGGGCAACTCGCCGCCCGCATGCCCGCGCCTACGGTGGCCGGAGATCGTCTTGCGACGTCCGACGCCGTGGGCGTCCACCACCGCGGGTGGGGTGGAGGGAGGACCTTGTCCTCTCTCTCACGCGGCCCGCCTCCTCCTTCGCGAGCATGACTGCTTCGCAGAAGGAGGCGACCGCTTCCCACTCCGTCTCGCTCCGCAGCATGGCCGCAACCAATGCCGGCCGCGAGAGGTCTCCGCCTATCGCCGCCGTGAGGACACGTCGGTGCTCCGCCCAAGCGGGGCAATCCTGCACCGTATGCTCGACTGTGTCCTCCGGGCGATCTACGCAGTGGTGACAACCAGGCGTTTCCTCCTTTCTCATCAGACACAGGTACCTCCCGAAACATCCGTGTCCGGTGAGGACCTGCGTCATGCGGTAGGAAAGGACGCCATGACGTCTCTCCAGCCACTCCTCAAAGAGGGGTCTTATCGCCGCTATTGCGGCGTTAAGACCCCTAGACGGCGTTAAGAATACCTAGTGTGAATTTCGCGACCAAAATCCAGGTTTGGATGAAGGATGAAGTGATAATAACTTGGATTATGAACATAATTTCGGAGGTTATCCCTTAATAAAATTTTTACATCTTTACAATATCAATATAGATTAACCTTAAGCTTCGGCAACTCTATATCAATCAAATATTCTTTATTGTAGCATTAAATTTTCACCCAAAAATATTTCAAAACCGCACCTCACAAATTCCCTACTATATTCTCAGCCTCATGTACCTTCAAACAATCTTAGCAGTAGCTACGCATCCCTTATTTTACTCGTAAAGTGAACCGCCAAGTTTGTAGAGAAGCCCCGGGCTACTTGTGGCAGCAATATGTCGCCTAAATTGGATTAAGATGCAAGGACCTTACTGTAACACCCTCAGACAAGTTAACACTCTGACTTGAGCATAAACTCCTTGTATTTGAAGCAATTCGTTTGTATAAAAAGTGTTTAGATTATTTGTTTTACATATTAATTTTATTTTTGTTTGTCGCGCTCTTTTATTTATCTTGATAAAACCATCTATTGAGACCTCTTACCTATCCATTACTGTCACACTCGTATTGACTTAAATCCACGGTGATCCTTCAATAGCCCTTTACGTTCCAGGTTCACGGTTACCAGACCCGCGACCGTAGTTTTCTAACTGAGTTAATTTTCGAGGCAGACGATCTTATGAAGGCCACAGGATCACGCTGGATGCAGGCCGCTTACAACCGGTCCTACTGGAAGTCTAAAGGGGAGACCTATGTTCAGCAGTGGACGTCTTACGGCTGATATGATGATGATGATGAATTTTCGAGGTTTTTTTTTATATTTTGCATGTATGTAATTCTCTGTGTATAATTTCTCTTTCTTTCTTTCTTTCATATGGTTAACCCTATGTAAGCACATACAGTAGTTATTGGTATGGTAGGTAAGTAATTCGTGAAGACTACTGCGCGTTGCATAAAGGAACAGATTACCACCATTAACCAATCTTTTGGCAAAATTTACGGAGTCATTCCTTTTTGCCGATACAGCATTAACCACAAAAAATTAACAACAGAATTTTCCGATTTCACAATACCAAAAAAGAGACTTGCATTTAAAATGCAGTACAAGCTTTTATCGTTAATAGTCCATTTGTAAAAGTACATAATTAATGGCCGATAAACTGTGACCCACATGGCAGGGCCTTAGTGGACAGACCTCATTACAAACTTTGCAGAATGGCAGAATGAAAAGCAAACCGTTTAAAATCCTCCATCAAATGAAATAAAAGTAAATTATTTCCTTTTAACTTTATAAAACAACATCGTTACTTGTAACACAATAACACTCATTGATCGCTTCATTGCATACGAACTTCGAAAATAAAGTTTCGTTTAAAAATTTCGCCCAGCGATTATTAAGGGAAAATTAATTGTTTCGTTCATGGATGGCGGAATCAAGCGGGAGTCAACAATTTTTTTAATTTGAATGGAATAAAAAAAAAATTAAGGACTTAAAATAAACAGATACACACTGACAGAATAACAAGAATTTTCTTCATAGATACCACCTAAATAACATCATCATCATCATCATCAGCCGGAAGACGTCCACTGCTGAACATAGGCCTCCCGTTTACCCAACCATGCCGAACGACAATTCACCACTTGCACTCATCAGTTGCCCGCGACTCTCATGATGTCGTCGGTTCACCGAGTAGGAAGCCTGCCTATGCTGCGTCTTCTAGTCCGTGGTCACTACTCGAGAACTTAACTTCACCATCAGTTATAAGTTCTACGAGCGTGTGGCCTACCTGTTGCCCCTTCAAGTTGCAAATTTTAAGAGCTATGTCAGTGACTTTGACATGTTCCGGGTTTTATCCCGAAAAGAATTTAGTACCTATATAATTATATAAAGAGCATAGTATTTTCCATTGCTCGTTGAGTGACTCTTAGTCTCTCTAAAAGGCCAGCAGACAACGACCACATCTCAGAACCATATGTCGTTACTGGTAAAACACTGGTTAAAAACCCTTGTCTTAAGGCACTGTGGGATTCTTGATGGGAACAGAATCTACTATCAAATCACAACACTTTTAGTACCTACTGTAACAGAGTGGGTACTCCGTCTCTTCTGTTGTCTCAACCACTTTCCTGTAAGATCTATTTATTGGTTTTATATCTTCTTTTATATATAAAAATCATTAGCTGTTCGTTAATCTCGCTAAAACTCGAGAACGGCTGGACCGATTTGGCTACTTTGGGTATTGAATTATTTTGGGAAGTTCAGAGAAGGTTTAAAAGGTTTTTTTTTATTAACAACAACAACAAACAAAAGGCGAACTCTTTCTGAGGCGGTTCGAAGTTTGCCGGGTCAACTAGTTTAAAATATTTATATTTCGAATTCATTCTGTCATTGCGTCACCTTCAACTCTTTTTTGGTCAGTACAATTTTCAGAAGCCCTGCAGCTGCTGCTGTTCTCTAATGTTGTTTAAAAACTGCATAAGTATTTATTTATTTTTAAAGAAAATTCAGTTCTGTGTTAATGTGCTGCCAAACGTCATCTTTTTATGAAATACGAGTAACTGTAGTAAAATCCCTGATAAGGGTTTGCAATGTGCTTATTTAGATTTTAAAAGTTTACCTCTACAGGTCCTCATGACCAAATTAAAGGACAGGATTACATTTTATGATTTCTTATTGTTCATACGGACCTTTGGAGCTACAATAATAAAAATAATTATAAAACTTGTAGTTGCTACTTTGATTATTTATTTATCCCATAATCCCATCCCTCCTTCTTTATTGTGGCATCTCACCCTTTAGTAAGGGTCGAATGCCACAGTGCAATATTAAGTACGAAGGTGACATGACTGACATTTAATTCTAGGATTCCTTTTGATGTTTTTCTGCCTTTGAGTAGCCTAAATGGTGTCTGCAAAGTTTAGGGACCACAACTTTGTACTCAAAAGTGGGTACACCGACTGGAACTCTAAATTTTCTCTAATTGCAATCTTTTAATTTTGTCTTTTGGTCGAGTGGGTTACAAAGTTTTCATCGTCAATTTTAAATGCGGCTTGTTTTCATCGTTATAAATCTTAAAACTTATCTACTTCAGTATTTAGCAAACCGATGCTGAGTGTTGGTTTTCTCAAAAGCCTTAGGCCACTGCCAGTGTTTCATATGACAACACACTTCTTGTCATATGAAACTCTGTACATCAGGATAAACTTTTTAAATGATAAAATAAGATTAATATGAGTTGAAAGTTCGTAATAGGCCTGTATTTTTATGATTTTAATACATTCAACGCCCTACAGATTATTGTAAGATTGATCCTCAATCGTTTTGGGACCGAACAAGGGTCAATATCCGAAACAATTGAAGATCAATTCCCAAATAACACATCCCCTAACATTTTTCGCTCCCAGTGTTCTCGATAACGTTGTTAACGTTTCACGTTTCAAAATGTCGACCGTTTTCCGAATCGGCACATCATTCCGCGACATTTGCAATGCAGATATAACCATTTTCATTTTACAATCAACAGAACAAAATTAATTCAATAGGTTCTACTGAAGAATGTTTCTGGTGTTTCGTGAAAGGAGTATCTCGGTTGGTAGGTATGAATTTTTAATGTTATTTAGATTTATCGAGTGCAGCTCCATTGTTTGTTTCTGTAAGTTTAATGTTATGAGGATTGGAGTTTCTTTTGTGTTGTTTCGTGAAGGAGATGGTTTCATACTTTGTTTTAGTTTATGAAGAGTTAACGCTGTTTCATTTTTATCTGATTTGATTATCTGAAAAATGCAAAGTTTGATCTTTTTTTCTTTCGTTTGCGTTTTGTTGTGACCTGTGGAGCGATTCATGGATTAAGATTGGAGCAATGTCTCTATATCAAGAAACCATATAAAATGTCTTATTTAGTTAACAGGAATCTTGCCCCTATTAAAAAAGACATGTTTTAGAAAACAATCGTGTCACATAAAAAATCAACTTTATTATTCACATCTCAAAGCTGATATTGTGCTGAATCCAGTTTGAGTGGATGAAGAACCAAACATAGTTGAGAAAAGGCTACATCAAAACATAGTGATACAAAAATCGAATCGACCGGGCGATTGGTCGATTATTATATTGACAATATCGGTACAAGTCATTCATGTCAGTCCTTATTTGTCTCTTTTAAATAACGACTCCTCGAATTTAAAATACGACCCATCATAAAAATCTTTTCAGTCGTAAAATGCGACTTTAAAAAAAAGAAAATACACAAAAAAAAGAATTTCTCAAATACTCCTTCACGAAATACGATTCCACTCATAGGATAAAAATCTCATAAAAATGCTATAAAACATTGTTCATTCCGATACTATTGCCCGCGGCTGTCGCGGTAGGGACGTGCATCGGAATCGAATGTTATAAATCGATTAATTGTCTGAATCGATTATGTTGCCGATATTATTGTGTGGTCTGGTAAATGACGTGAACAACGCAGCATTTAAATCAACATTATAATACCACTGCTGGGACATAGGCCTCCGTTAAATGAGAGGGAATGGACTACAAACAACTGGCATAAGTCGGCGGCTTTTAGAGGCAGTTTTCGGTACGCAGCTAGTAAGTGTTGGAACAATATCCCTCCTCCCATTAGATATAGTAAAAGTTCTTTGACATTTAAGTCAAAATTGAAGCAATTTTTACTTACTCATCAAAAAGAGTTTGAAGACATTCGAGCCGACATGTCAGCTATTTGAAAATGCTATTTGTAATGTACCTAGGTACTTATTTTTATTTTTGTATGACTGTATTGTATTATTATTAATATTGGGTCCACTTTTTGAGGTATGATCCTAGGTACTCACTTTGTTTATCTCAGGCAGTTAATTGTAGGTAAGTACACTGTGCACTGAATAATTTTGTAAGTACAAATGTGGTAAATATTTACTGTTGTCCCAGCTATTTTTTTTCACGTGGGTTTTTTCTTTATAAAGTTCAAATCTTGTAATTATATGTATAACGTATATTATAACACGTATTTGTTTTCGAGCGTATGGCACTCGTGGGCTGCAGCTGAAAATCAGCGTCAGGTGGCAAACTTCGTGTTGCCACCTGACATTATGCTGAGCTGAGGCCCTTTGGCATTAATGTTTATTAAGTTTGTATTGTTTTAGTTTTAAGTTTTAGCACAAGTGCCAATAAACGCAATTTTCTTTCTTCTTTCTTTCTTTAACTGTATGCAAATTAACTTGCCTGGAGCGAGTTGGTAAATGTCAGATGTCTTTGATTGGTTAATTCTGGAGCAAGTTGTTTTTACCTTCAGTTTTGTCGTTTCAAAATACTTGTGATGAATAATCTATATTCAATATTGAACTTTTAATTAAAATTAGTAGCAAATACGCTGTAAATAAAATACAGAAATCCTAAAGATTTTTGAGTACAGAAAAATTCATTGGTAAGTGGAATTCGTACCCGCGTCTTCTGGATAAGTACTCCAGACGCCTTACCAATTAGGCCATCGCAACTCATACTTGCAAGCTGATTTTTTCTATTCCCTCGCTTAAACGTTTTTCGGTAACGTACAGAAATTTTGTGATAAGGTTTTTTTCAAAGTAAAATATTGTCAAAGTGGATAGACGTTATTGCCGCAAAATTGATTTAAATAACATTTTTTCTGAATATCTAATTTGATTTTTTTTATAAAAAAGACATTGTATATTTATAAATAGTTTATTGACCGTAGTTCCGTAAGTAGGGTTTCTTTTTCTTTCCGATTGTTGTTTCAATTAGATCATACAGGACGGTGGCCGAATTTCGGCCAGAATTTACTTAATACGTTGTATGTAAAATTATATGTTTAACCATTTAAATCGATGTTTACGTTCAGGTCATGTTGAATGTCGAACTGAACGTAATCGAGTGTGCGTCAAACGTGAAATGCATGGCGGTGTGTGTAATCCTGTTGTTAATTTTATGTTTTTTTTTTTTTTTTTTTTAAATCTGTATTCTTCTATCCTGTCAATAGGTGCGTCTATACAGAGCGTGCACCCTCGCGAGGCATTTGCCGTGCGAAGCAGCTCGGTTGGTGTGGACGTATCTCGGTCGAGGCAAGCACGCGCGCTGCCGCGTGCAAACGACGGACCACCCGAGCCATCCAATGTCGGCTTTTTTATAATTGAAGTATTTACTAGACTTAGATAGATCATCTGCCGACGTCCGCGTGTGCGTGTACCACTGCGGTTGGGGCGGAGGGAGGACGCTGTCCTCTCTCTCTCGCGGCCCGCCACCTCCTTCACGAGCATTACTGCTTCGCAGAAGGTGGCGACCGCTTCCCACTCCGTCTCGCCCCGCAGCATGGCCGTAACTAACGCTGGGCGCGAGAAGTCTCCGCCTATCGCCGCCGTGAGGACATGTCGGTGCTCCGCCCAAGCGGGGCAATCCTGCACCGAGACCCTCGTTGCTAGCATCAAATTGAAAAATTACCAATAAAGGACCTTAAGAGACCTTAGAGTACTCACTTACATTACCTATCAAGTCACAACTTTAATATTGGCTTCATTCTAAGTAATGGGGTAATTCATCAAAGAAAATGGAAGTTTCAAACTTGTGATAATGAGAGTCGATTTCAACGTCTTTCAACTTTTATATCACTTTCATGAAATAGCTTGAGAACGGGCTCTTGACGCCTTTTTTGTATTAAAGTTCTGTGTTAACTGTTTGAATATCTAAAGAGACAAAAAGGTCGCCAAATGAATGCCTAAATAATGTTTTTTTCTTTTAACGCTGAGTCGAGTGTTGAAAATTCAACGGAGTTCTGTTGTTTAGGCTCAAGCTTTTCCCACAACTTTACTCCGGTTATGGTCCGAATTTATCCCGTAGGAACGTTTTATATGTATGATAATAATGCTCTCCTTATACGGGGAACTGTATTTTCGTCCTCTGAGCCTGTGTATTCAAACTTACAATTTTTATTTCAATACAGTTTTGTTTGTGGTGTCTCTAAAATTCATAATAGTATTTGCGGTACCTAATGCTAAATAGCGAACAAAATTATGTTAATGTTTGAGAACGCATTTTGTATTTAAATAATGAGTAGAACATCGCATCGTTGCTACGGACGTAGCGAATCAGCTACGCCATTTCGTAGCAGATACTACGAACGTCTACGAGCTTCATTCTTAGAACTTTTGCCGTACGGTAAATTAAGTTAAGTAGGTAATTACTTCATGTAATTATGGTTATTTAAGGTTTCAAAGGCTGCAAATAAAGCTGTGGTTTTTATTATAACACTCCACCGTAATTGCTTGCCATCATAAGACGCCTGCAACAGCAGACTCCATCGCCTGCGCGTTGCCAACACTACAAAAACTTTTCCTCATCTATTTCATACAGGAGTTTTTCCATTACTTAATCATTCTTGAAAAGAGACTCCTCTGAAACCGGGATCACCGCAAAAATAAATGATTATCACCATCGATAGATAAAAAATACTTATGACGCTTAAAAACCGACAGCCCCCATCACTACACAAACGCGTGTGAAACGATTCGGAAAAATAATTTCCTTTCAATGTACGCCGTATACTTTACGTAACAGATGTCATATCCGCAAAGCAATTTATACTTTATAATGAATGTGGTAAGGTTTATAATTAGATGCGTTGAGGGGTGTAATTAAATAGCTTTGGAGTTTGTTAATTGTGACAATTTGATGACGTCACGTGTGACAGGGTGTTTGCTATGGCTCGGTTGAATCGCGTCTCTCGCTTCTCTTGATTAGATCAATTAGTTTAAGAAACATGATCAAGTGTTATGAGTTCTTTAATTTGTGAGTCTAAAATAAATTCTAATTCAGAATAAAAATCTATTAAACATAATGAAATTTGTGAAAATATGAAATAAAAATAAAATAGACTTAGTAAAAAAAAATACACATTGTAAAATCTATTTTATTTTCTGATAACGTATCTGACGTGACCTTAAATAATCCTGAAGATCTGTCAAGTGGTTTTTATTTTATTTGAGTTAAACATAAACAGATTTTTAATTCTATTAGTATCGATTAAGTCCTTTTAATTGATGTAAGTCGTAATTCATAATAGTTATTATCATCATGTTTTTTTGTTGTTTTTGTTTAACTTTCCATTATTTTCTCTATGTCTTGTGTTTATTTTTTCTGACTATATAGTCTAATGAACCTTTTATGTTCCCACAGCTGGGACACAGGCCTTCTCTCTACGAGGGGACTGGAGTGTAACTTCCAAGCAGACTCATTGCGTGTTGATGGATATCTAATGTTTTCATTTTTTTTATATTGATGATGGTGACGATAATTTTACTAATATAATAAATTCTTTTTTTCACCAAAAGCCATAATATAAACAATATCCGTAAAACTACTTAACTGTGTTGATGAAATAAAATATGAAAAGTGAAAAGTCTACTTTCTGGAATTTCAATAAACGACATAAACACCGTAATTCACATAGCTGTAACTCTTTTACACAAACAAAAAGTCAAATCAATCAAATGTGTCTAAGTTTACAAGATTTTATATTTTCCAGAAATAATGCAAAAATAGGTCACCAAACAAAAAGTAAAAGTAAAACACATCCATCTTTAAACAGAATATGTCAATTTTATCTCATCAAACTTATATTCAAAATTGAAGGAAATTAAATTTTCACTTCTGACCAGTTTAAAAGACCTCTCTATGCGTACAAATTTATGAGAATTCTCGATGTTAGTTCTAGAATGGCAGGTCTTAGTAAATTGGGGACTTTGGTAAAAAGAAGAGTGTCATTTCACTGGGATTGACGTTTGTAAAGTCTGAGATTATGTCAGGGAAAGCTTTGACTGAATTTTATTAAAAACTTTTCCTGGCAGCCATATTGGTACGCTACTACGAAATGGTTCTGTATAAAATTTTCGTTATACAGATATTATATGAATTCTATAGCTTAATTCTGTTATGATGTAAGATTGGTGGTCTAAGATGGTCTAGTCTCACTAAAAATCTGTAAAATTAAATGAAATGGTTGTGTTTATTACAGAAAAAACAAAACTGTTTTTTCTATCACGCGTCACAAGTGTTTGTCTGCTTCAATTATTTTTCTTCAGTAATGGATTTTATCAAATCTACTGTATAAGCAGAAACTAAAAAAATGGTCACTAAAAATAAAATAAAAATTGTATAAATAAAGGAAAGTTAAAAGTCGTTATACAGACTTGTCGGCCTGCGGTTTATGTAAAGATAAGACAACTTTGTCTATAATTTTATTAAACTGTTTCTCTGATACTGTAGATTGGCAAAAGCTGTCAGATACTCGTAATTGTAACAATATAATAATTTATCCGTAATTAAAACATCAAAAAGGTACCCTAAAAATACTCAAAGTAATTCAGAGGTTCCATAGAGTTCGCTTCAAACTGGAAACTTCCATGATTTTTACGTCAAGATTATGACATTTTTCTCTACAAGTAAAGTCGTTTTTGACGACTTTAATAAAAATTGACTACGAGTCGTCGCGCTCGTGGGGCCATTTCCTCTCCCGGCCTTCTATATCGGGCTTTATTAAATTAATATTCGGTTTTTTTTTTTAATATGGTACCTACAATGATAGCGGTTACTCTGGTAACTTGATGGAATCTTTTATAATAGTAGATTATAATGTTAGGGAACTCAAATGTTGGAAGCTTTTTCATTTTCTGTGAAAAAAATGAGAAAGTTACCCTAGTAACGAACGTAGTACTTCCAAGAAGAGGTAACCATATCGTGACGCTCGCGCTGACTGTACAAGAGTCAATTGAAGTACAAGAGCTATTATGACATAATTTCTGAGCCAGTAAACATAATGTACCTCATTATATTTTTATTTCACTAAAACGAAGCAAACCAAGTAAGTAATCGATACCTTTCTCTTATACTCGATTGGAGTTTTCATAAGAAGTCTTCGATGAAAAAAAGAAGAATCTGTTTTTCTTTAAGTATAGCTTTTGGTCTAATTCGGCTCTGTCTTGAAAAGTGAAAGTGGTAATTTTATGTTTAAAGGTCACAGAAATAGAGCCACGTTAGAATTTCCGGTTGATGGTGAAGTATTGTTTGTATGTTTTAATTATTATTTACACTTTTGAAAAAGATTTTAAAATGTAAAACAATAACCGTCTTACCACAAAAAAAAAGATAAACATGTGTTGAACACTTGTGTCTTGTCAAAAAAAAGTGTGACTGCAAAACGGACCTTATTTCAACGTCATAATCTGACATTTTTTTTTAGACACGTGTTCAACAGACGCTTAAAAATTTTTGTGGTACGACAGTAAGGGCCGTGTTCACGGACTTTAACCGACGTTTAACCATCTATTTGACATTTGATGTGAGTTGTCATAGAACAATTTACGATTTTTAAGATACGATGTTTCAGAATTCATCGGCCGATTACTCAAACATTGGTTAAACGAGAGTCGGTGAAGTCGGGTCTTAGGATCTTACAATAAAATCAAATTACAATTCATTTCTCTAACCAACACAATAGCCAATTAACTTATAGGTGATTAACTTCAACTGATGAAATAGACCAATCCAATCATCGACTAAACCTCAGTGCATTTCTAACAAAAAGCGCAAACAAAACTAATTCGAAGTAGATCAAACACGGCATGGATTTTCAATTGTATTCCGATATGAACACAAAAAAAAACGACGATAGGACCAAAACAGCCCGTAGTGATTTTAGAACAATCAACGATGGAGACGAAAATATACGGAGATTTATTGTAAACGTTCAGAAGTAAATGAAGCAGTGAGTAGAATGGAAGTATAAAACGTATTACGTCGATCCCAAGTAAATAGGTATAAGATGACAAGATGATGATAATGATGTCCCAATATACGTCAGAGAGGTAGTATCAACGACGATATATACAACGTGTAACGTTAAAAGCGCAAAACGTAAAAATATAAAACTTTAGGAAATTCGCGAAAAAAAAAATAGTTTTTCATACTGATGGGCTCGATCAATTTCTCATTTTGTATGAAAAATCTTTTTTTTTTTTTTGCGAATTTCCAAAAGTTTTATAACAATCATTGTTCAGTAACATGTGCTGAGTTACCCCACGAGAGGTTTTGCGCTTTTAACGTTACACGTTGTATACTCCTAATAACAGGCGACCCATGTCTGTCAACACATTAGGCAAAAAGTCTTTAATCCGACTTATTTCGACCACTCCTGTGAGCCGTAAACATACCTTGAGACAGAACAGACCTTGAGTTAGCCAACCACAACGCAGTACCCCGTCCCCCTCGCTTACGTAGTACCTCAGCGAGCTGACAGAATAGTTTTTTTTCCTTAGATAGAGAGTAATATATCGTCGTTGATAGAATGGAAGAATAAAACGTATTGGGCCGGTCCTAAGTAGATTGACATAAGGCGACAAGATGATGATAATGATGTCCCATTATACTTCTGAGAGGTAGTATTCCTACTCCTCCACTATTCTTTTCTGATTAAATTTGTTGCAGGATCCAAGACAGGTAAATTCATTCTCCGGGACACGTCGAGCTTCACTGTCTCGGCGCTTTTCTGGTTGCCACTATTAAATTAATGATAACTGTTGCTGGGTCTCAGGAATTGCAGTGGTTTAGAAAAAGGATGGTGAAATTGTCTGAATAAAAAAAGTGGTTCTTGCAACCACGAGACCAACTCACTAGATAGGGATAATATCTTATATATACCTACCATAAATATGGGATACCAAAAAAGAAAAAAGTAAGAAAAAACAAAATAAAAGTTAATTAATGAAACCGCTACTACTCCAAACCAACTACGCACCCGTACAATCCATAACTTTCGAGAGCAACGCAGTGTTCTCTTTCATGTGCCATCGACTGGAAAAATGAATTATTCTTCCAATTTATCGAATGGTCTCCGCGCGCAGCCTATTTAGTTTCCAATACTAAGAATGAATGTGTACAAATTGCTCACGACGAACGGGCAAAGGACATCGGTCAGTATGGGTTATTTTCCCAAGGGGCGCTAACAAGATCCTATGACATAATTATATTCGGTCGTCTCATTGCTCTGAAAACAGAAAATAGAAATTCTACTTATAACTTCATTAAAAGTTTCGGAGGATGAATCTATGGATTGATTTTTGTTACTTTTTCACGCAAAAAACAAGGTACTGATCGCAAAATTCTTTAGTTCACACAAAGCATCTGTTTTTATAAGACCGTGTTTAACGTTGGTATCCGTCGCCACCGGAGGGTGTATTTTGTAGTTCATTAACAAGGAATCCTAAAAGTACCCAAAACATTCCACATAAGTCTAGGGAAATACACTACTTGACTGTTTTTGATTACTAACTAAAGAATTATCAAAATGCCCTTGTTTTTTAACTGCATCGACGTGGATCCTTCTTGGTTTTAAAGAGTTATTCCACTCTGATCCCCAAACCGATCCCCTGTCATATATTTTTACTTTCTAGGGGATCAGTTTTTGGGGATCAGAACGGAATAACTCGTTTTAAAGCTCCAAGGGTCAAAAGATCTAGGGTTTGGTATCTCAAAAGGGTCTTGATACACAGACAGAAGGATAACGTAGTAATCATATGAGCAATTTGTTTCTTGCCTTGTTATTTAATAACAATTGCTAGCTGTATTAACAGTTTGCACAAAAGCGTAGGTACAGCAAGCCAACAGAGTATCACACCACGATAACAACACTAAACACGCGGACGTCTGTGCGCGCGCGTCGAAGGAATCTCGTACAATTACATAGACAGACAGAACCATAAATAGGCGTACTCTATGCAAGAAACATACACGGAAGCTTTCGTTAGAACTCGACTCGCGCTTGGTCGGTTTTTCGTACGGAAAATCTGAACAAGTGGACCGAATTCTAGTTTAAATTAACGTTTCATTTGGAGAAGAGGCAATGAGTGAATTAGCTTTGAGTGAGTCGGCTAGGGAATGTGTTATTTAGTGCTTGCTACGTTTGAAGTGGAACTTTAACTCTTTAATTCATGAAAGTGGCAACATTTTTGGCTTTTCAATTACTTATTTATTTATTCTACCATCAATTTAATAGTGTCAGTATTAAAGTATTTTTTCAAAAGTAAAGAAAAGGGACAGTTTGAAAAGACTTCTGCTGCTTTCTGGATCTTTGGCTATATCAAATGCAACTTTCCAAATATGAAGAAGAAAAAATATTTTTTTCCAAAATTACGGATACCTCTAAAACTATAAAAAATATCGAAATGCTCACTGAATAAAAGTTATGGGAAATTTATTCAGCTTTGATTTAGTTTTAACATGTTTTGCCGCTAGGACGCATGGTTTCCGAGATATAAGCGAAAAACCAAAAAATTGTAGCTTCATACCCGGGGTGTATGAAGCTATTATTTTTTGGTCCCCCACACCTGAAGGCTACAGGCGAGGACTTTTGATATGTTCACCTTCGACTAATCCAAACAAAGTTGCGTAATAGTCAAAAATTGTGTTCCAAGACTTTCCTTCTATAGAAACCTTATTTTGACCATTCATTGACTAGGCTACTAGGTGGATCGACGAAATCGAGTTTAGCAGGCAACTGAAATACCAGAGAGTAAGGTGGAACATACGGTGCAGGTCTGCTCCGCTTGGGTAGAGCACAACCGAGTCCTCACAGAAGTGTTTCATAGGCTGGAGTGATCTATCGCGTCCGGCGATCCCATTTCTTCTTACTCTCGTGAGAGAAAACGAATATCAATTGTATATAAATGTACTCAGACTTAAAATAGCTGTAAAACAAGACTAAATTAATAAACAACTAAACAATGCCCCTATGTATTTTTGAAACTACATTCTACTTGTGTTAGAGTTTAACAACCGCTCAAATATTTAGACGCGAAATAAATATCTTTAGGTCATGCCAACATTTGTAGGACTTATGTAGGACGAACGTTTACTAAACATTTCTTAGTAAATTGTCATACTTTCTCTAGCTTTGAAATAACACTTGAAATACCCGAAGGGGTAGGCAAAACTGTTATTGCATACGTTAATTTATTGGTCTAGTCTGAGTTGTCCATCTTTTTATTTCTTTCATGGGGACGTTTACAAATATTTAAAGTCATATAAATAACAACCATACCCGAATCATTGAGCTGTTATTACTACGTATAGAGACGACACCACGCATCACCCCTGTGTGAATCCAGGATGAGAACGGGCGCCTAGAGTACGCCACAGAGCTCTAGGCGTGCTCTAGCCGCGCTATTATACGTAGTAATAATAGCACAATGACCCGAATCCAAAAATTATACACAAAACAAATATCAATTCCGTGCGATTATCGTAATGACGTCATGCAGCGCAGCAGTCATCCGCTATTTCTATTTTATAGAAATAAATTAGTTATTTTTTATAGTTGAGAAAAATAAATGTTCGGAAAAAAATATTCCCAAATTACAAAACAAAGAGAAGCTTGTAAGACCAACTTAACAAAGGACTAAAAAAATGTACCTACATAAAATGCTCGCAGCTAACAGAAAATTCACTTCATATCCAAAACTTTTAGTTGATACAATTCCTAGAGGCAGAAACGCAGCTTCGCAACGTACATACATCGTTAAAACTTGGGCGCCCATAGGAGCAGAAAAATAAATTGCTATCCAACTTTTAATAGCGCGCTTAAGAATTTCGGGGGTAAACACGTGACTGCACGTGCTACTAATACGTGTATTGTGAGCGAAGCATGATTTTTTTGACTTTGATTTTTGTATGATCTTGTTACCCTTATCTGTGGGGTGGGTTTAAACGATCGTGATTATATTTTTAAGGATCGCATTCTTTTGCGTTGGTTTAATGATTTTCCGGTGCGTTTAGAACATTTTGTCTTATGTATATTCTTTGACGCGCTTTATGTTTACATTAAAAGTATTTACAGATTGTAAATGTTCGTCTCAAATTAAAAACACTAGTGTCGTTAGTCATTAAAATAATGTAACCGTCTGCATCATGTGTTGATGGCACGGTTCGCGTAGAAGCTGAGCTATTGGACTGTTGCGCAACGTGTCGCAGATTCGAACCCCACATGGAACAAATATTAATTTGTATGACCTGTAATTAGTTGTTCCAAGTCTGGGTGTTATTGTATGTGAGTTCAACGCACCCATGACACAGGAGAAATTCGTAGGGTGGGCCAACAATTTCTGATAAAAAATATATGGATGGATCGATTTTTGTTGCTCTTATACACATCATCAGGTGAACGGATTTTTAATTTGCCTCATTCTTAGTTTATTACTGAGTAAGTGATAATTGAAAAGCGATACCTGCTTGAATTATTTTCAATTACCACGAGAGCAAAACTAGTCAGATAGAAAGCAAACCCGACAATCCACAAATGGAACCTTTAGATATTCCACAAATAAAATTCCAGTAAAAACGAAATTCGTGGAAACCAAACGGCAAAGCGAATCATGAACGCAATACATACCTTTGTTGTTTCTGATGCTAATCAGGTAGCAAGTTCAGCATCCTACATCACAGAAGAACACAAATAAAGTTCAAAATAAAAGCGCAAAATCAGTGTGTACCTGTTTATTTATGGTGGCAATGTCCTAAACAAACTGGGGACACCAATGTCGCCCTCTATTGGTTTTGAGAAAACATCAGCCGTGCTTTTTTGACAAGATCTGATTTATGTTTTTTTTTTTTTAAGTTGACTGCCTTTTTTGTTTTTTTTTTTAGGGTTCTGTCCAAAAGTCCAAATAAAAACGGAACCCTTGTGTGTCCATCTGTTAAACTAAAATACCAATAAAATTAATTAGTCCAAAAAATATTGATGTTGAATGGGCCGATTTTTTTTTTATACTATCCCTTTATTGCATAAATGAACTAATGATATGTATACATATACTACATTTAAAAACTAAACTTAAAGTTAAAATATTTACAAAAATGATTGAAATAAAACTTAAAAAAATTACAGGGCGTCGAAAAATTCATCCACGATCTTTGTTGTATATTTAAAACAAACAGCCTCCTGGACGACTAAAGGTATTGAAGTTGGCAGTAAGAGGCTAACAAACCTCCGATTTGCCGATGACATTGTCCTTTTTGCCCCAACGTCTTTTGAACTACAAACTATGCTCCAAGAGCTGAGCACGGCTAGCTCCTTGGTAGGACTTGCGATGAATCGGTCAAAAACGCAAATAATGACTAACAGCACCAAGCGTAGGGTCGAGGTAGATGGGCAGGATATTAACTATGTCGATGAGTATATCTACTTGGGCCAGTTAGTGTCTTTCGAAAACAGGCAAGAAAGGGAAATCGATCGCCGAATCGAAAATGCCTGGAAAAGCTACTGGTCCATGAAGACGCTTATGAAGGGTGATTTACCAATCTCCCTAAAGCGCAAACTCATCGACATGTGCATCCTGCCCGTCCTAACCTACGGTGCTCAGACCTGGTCGCATACCGAGTCGCAGAGGTTCCGCCTTGGAGTCTGCCAAAGGAACGCAGTATTCTGGGCATCAAACGACAGGATAGAGTTCGCAACACCACGCTGCGTTCCAAAACTGGCATTCTGGACGTCGGCAAGAAGGCTGCCAAGCTGAAGTGGGACTGGGCGGGTCACGTCAGCCGCATGAATGCTGACCGCTGGGCGAAGGCCGCCACACAGTGGGTGCCTGGAGATGGACGGCGCCGCCGAGGCCGGCCCAGAAAGAGGTGGAGAGACGAGTTGGACTCGTACCGTGAGGACTGGTTCGAAGTGGCGCTGGACAAGAACCTTTGGAAAGGCTTGGGGGAGGCCTTTGCCCAGCAGTGGGACAGTGTAGGCTAAACAAAAACAAAAAAAAAATTAAAACAAAATAAATTAATTTAAAAAATAATTAAACCGACTTTTGAAAAACACAAAAATGGTGCGTAAAATATAAATATTCTTTTGGAAGTCCGTGGCTAAAATTCAACGAATTATTTCATAATTATTTTCGGTTTTAATTGTAGTACCAAACAAAAATCAAACCATAACCATCCCATATTGCGCTTTCCCTTCCCATAAACAAATATGATACCGACCTCAGACAATCGCTCAAGGCATTGTGACCCCAACCCATCTTTCATTATTACTGCTACCCAAAAGGGGAATCAAATAAACATGATTTCTAATATCCTTATCAAAATACGAGCTGCAAACGAGTTTAGCAAGGACAAAAGATAAATATTACGGACATAGCCGCGGGGCTAAGATGTTGCGTCAATACTAAGTTATTCAATATGAAGAAACACTTATAAAGTATGTTATAATAATAATAATATTCCACAACTATCACACAACGCCATCTATTCCCAAGCTAAGCAGAGCTTGGGTTATGGGTACTAGACAACTGATAAACATACTTATATATTTCTAAATACATACATATTATAGATAAATTACACCCAGACACAGAAAAAATGATCGTCCTAAGTGGGAATCGAATCCACGACCTCCGGCGTAGCAGTCAGGGTCACTAACCACTAGACCAACAGGCCTGACAAATGTTGTGGGATTTATAATTTGTAAGGCAATAGGGTGGGTATTTTGCTGAAAAAATCTTATTAGTCCATTATTTTGGGTTATTCACCAGCTCGAATATTCAAAATTTATTTGACAAGTATTTTTTCTTTTGATCCAAAATTAGCATAGATACAACACTTTTGAAATAGCCAATACGTCACAAGCAAGTGCAGTTTTCATTTAATTCACTAACGTCACTAACCACACTCCAATTTTGATGCATTATATCTTTGTAAATATGCATTAATTTAACAAAAGAAAAAAAAAGTGTATTCATTATATTCAAAACTCTAAGTGACGTACTAATTTTTGCAATTATATAAATTGATGCTGTCTACATGCCTATTTAGTTAAAGCAGCAACACATGGTTCTTAATTCCTTGTAATATTTCAATCAATTAAAAATATTTCTTTACAACAAAAAAAAACTTAAATATATTTATATATTATGCTATGCTATCAGACTCCTAACTTGATTCGATTATTTAATTAAGTTATAGTAATGTGTCCTCCCTCCGCCCCAACCGCGGTGGTGGACGCCCATGGCGTCGGACGTCGCAAAACGATCTCCGGCGACCGTAGGCGCGGGCATGTGGGCGGCGAGTAAAGGGCAACTCGCTGTCCGACCATGGACCATGACCGGGTCGACGGTGCGTCGTGTTCCATGCGCGCCTCAAAGAGCGTCAGCATAATGACGAGGCCCCTCTCAGAGGGCTAAAGCCTGCCGGGGTCGCGGGACTTACACCATCACCGTGACCCCGGAACATAAAGGGCTATTGAAGGACACCGTGGATTTTAGTCAGTACAAGTCTGACAGCCCCTCCCACCCTGCCCGGGGTGAGAGGACTCATTTGATTTTACCACGTAAAAAAAAGTTATAGTAGTATAACAAGTGATATAATGATGGTGATGCCATCATCATATCCCTATTTAGTTGCAGTCTCATTATACTATATAATTATTATACAGCCTCAATTTCAACAGAGAGATTTTTTTTTCTACGACCGACTTGTGAGCCTATTATAGCGTGAGTTTGATATGAATTAAGTGATTTTCACACAATTTATTAAAAGAATTTTGCTTTTCCTCGAAAATCGACCAAAGAAAGACACCAAAATCCCCAGATATAACTCTTCTTGGTATCTGCGTCGTATATTACACGAAAATATAATATTACCTTTTATTACCGTATTACGTTACCTCTTAATATACCGTTCGGGGATTAAAATATTTTGCTTGGAAAATGTGTATTGTGTATGCTTCTTTCGGCTATTATTAAAAAAAAAGTAAATTGTGTTTTTTTTTTATTCGCGCTTGGCAAAATGAATATTAAGAATTGCACCACGTAAAAAAAATATACAACCCCAATAACACTGAAACGCCCAACTCCGCTTAAGAATCGGGCCTGACTCTCTTAAAGTTTTTAGACCCCCAGAAATCCATCAGCCATCAATTATGACATTGACAACTCTTAAACGCAGTTTAATTTATATAAAATGCTTTATGTCATCATCTGCCTAGCCTTTTCCAAACTATATTGGGGTCAGCTTCCAGTCAAACCAGATTCAGCTGGATATCAGTACCTGTTGAACCTCCACAACCCAGTAACTGGGCAATACCATTCCCCATGGTAAGACTGGTTGTCAGACTTTACAGCTTCTGACTAACAGTTACGACTGCCGAAGAGTTAAAGATCTACAAATGACAGCCAGGACCAACGGCTTTACGTGCTTACCGAGGCACGGAAGAAACTCGCTACGGCAGATGGTCAACAACCACAGACCAATCTCGGCAAGCGCGGCTTAACCCGGAAGATCAGCCTGTGCGACTTTAATTATTTAACCACGAGCTCCTCCTATAAAATGCTTTATGTATTTGTTAAAAAAAAACTCAATAGAAAACCGCCTTATCAATATTTGGTAGCTTTGTTTTTTGATTACCTCTGACTAATTTTTTTTTTTTAAATCATTTATTTAGAGGCTTGCAGCACATTTGTACGAGGTCAGCCTCGTAAGGTAACGCTAATACATTTAAAAAACAAACTAAAATACTATCTATAAACTTAAAATATTTAAAACACAACCACTACCTAATTTACATAATTACCTATATAAAAAATCACCTCTCGCCAAAATGCCGGGCACCCAGCAACCCAATGACAGAGCCTACCGACATAATCGATGGCGACATGCACAATGGCAGAACCCACGCCATACCTAGGAAACAGCCCGGAACAGAGTGTTGAAACCATTAAAAGAAAACACAAAAACATAAAAGATATAAACTAAAAAGTATCTCTCCTCGAAAAAACAGCCTTAATAAATTTATAAATAGCCACACTCTGCTCCGAAAGAGGCTTCCCAAGCATAACATTAATTCCACCACTATACACATCGCCACCGGCCATCGTACACAACTGTGGCCTCAAGTCACCATATGCACAACATTCTAACAAGATGTGGTACAAGTCCTCGGTCCGCATCCAATCAACTGCATCAAAAAATCAATAGTAAAGAAATTCATCATAAATGATTTCAATTCTGAAATTACATACTGGACAATACATATAATTTTGGTTTCAATTTGAGTTTTAGAACATAAAATTTCCTTAATCTTCTTTAAAAACTTCTTTAAATTAAAATTATCTTTATTCATGTGATATTTATCCCCTTGGTTCTCGATATTTGTCTCATTTCCTGCTATAACTTCTGATGCAACCTCCTCCTGGGCTAGAGATTTGACCCTCTTGCGTTTCAATTTCTTTACCTTCACAGACTTAGTAGGTTTCCTTGAATGAACTAAAGTCTTATTCGAATTCAAAATTGGAGACAATCTATCCTCCTCCTTATCATCTTCGCTATTTGAATTCTCTGTGACTAATAATGACTGTTTTACAACCTCCGAATAAGATTTTCCTACCATTACATCGGCCTTAAGTAATTGATCAACTGTAAATAAATTCGGACTCAGCACTTCATTTTTATTTTCTTTATTTTTGATAAGAGCCACTTTGTAGGTGCAATTATGATTGCTCATTATATCTCTAATCTCTTTTTCGCGTAAAAATGCCGGGCACTTACTTTTTACCATTGACATGTGGTCTCCTTTACAATTGATACAACGAAACTTTACTGTGTCACAGTTTTCATGTTCACCTCCACACTTCGGGCACATCTGCTTCTTACTAGGACAGAAAGACTTAATGTGTCCGAATCTCCAGCATTTCGAACACTGAGTAACTAGGAAATTGAAAGGCAATACCTTCATCCTGATGCCGTACGCAAAAACATATGGAGGTAGAATAGGGCCTTGAAAACATATGCGAATACTCTCACTTCTAATCCATTTGCCATCATCATCTCTCCGGTTCAAACGTTTGACAGATAAAATATCCACCTCACAGTCTAATATGTCCTTAATGCTGTTATCATCTAAATCGAGGTCTATTTCTTTGATTAAACCATAAGAAACACTAACCTCATTGGTCTTTTTACATATCCAACCTTTTTGTTTGAAGTTTTCAGACGACAATATCTTATCTGCGGCATCATAAGTCTTCAACCTTATCAAAATTTTGAAAGGGCTTTTGTATACAACCTTTATAATATCAGGAATTTTCTCGGTACTTAATAATTTTGCTAGCGTTATCTGTTTCGGCAGGATTTCTTTAGAAGTAATTGACACTTCTACATATTCTGGGTTATCACTGAGAGATATCTTAGCAGGTGAAAACCCGGAACGTGGTGTCGTCACTTTAGCTTTTTTACCACGCTTGCCCACTGTAGTAAATTCTCCATCCTGTATGCCATCATCTGGACTAGAATCGCATCTGACCCTTTTATTGCCGACTTTTAAAGAGCCTTCCTCGTCATCCCATTCTAAATCAGACATAATTTCTCTATTGTGTACCTTAGCACGAACAGTCACATCGCTAGTATTACGGCTGCTACCGTCCTCTTCATCACAACCGCTTTCCATAACATATAAAATGAAAACTTTTTATGAGGAAAATGTGACAACTGCCAAAGTCAAATTAAAATATGATAAAATTTTATTTTCAAATATGCTGAAAAATGTGTTTATCACTCGTATTTGGTCACACGAACAACATAATTATGTCCATAAATATAAATTCCTTTTAAGGTAACAGTCATTCACTCAAAATCGTAGCACAATCTCACAAAAAATTATAATTACACGGGAGCAAAACTAAACAGTCTTGTCGCGTCAAAATCGCGGTGACAGAATGGACTAATTTTTATTACAAAATATATAAGATTTTACAGCAACTAGTTACATTATTAACTATTCTATAAAAAATGCAGCATTTTAACGTTAGTTTACTTAACTACTGATTAAACAACTGAGCTTAAGCGTCTTAAAACCTAATAGATATCGCTGTACCAAGTGCCGTTGACAGTTTTACTAAAACATAGCAGTTGGTTATTAAGGGGGATGATTAATAATATTGATGGTAGTTTGTGTAGAAACGAAACTTGAGTTTAAACTGTTTCTAGTTGTTTAGCTACAAGGTCAAAATTAGATTTAAAGCGTAAAGTACTGTTAAAAATTACCTCATAACATGAATAGGTAAACCAAAAAATCTTTTGTCAAATTTTTATATTTTATAAGTGGTCATATGAAATACTAGCTAATGCCAGTGTGGAGTTTAGTAATAGTACTAAGAAATGAATACTACAGAGATATAAAGTGCCTATTGCATATTGTGACAAATTTCATAAAAATCTGTTCAGCCTTTCTGATGTAGTTGAATAATAAACATACACCCACCCGTCTCGATTTTGAGTTAGATGCAATTATTATATTAACGTTAAGTCGTCCAAAAGAGTGACTTGCAGCTAAGCATGCGTTACAACTAGCTCGACTCGATCACTCGACTCGACCACTCGACTCGGCCACTCGATTCTACCACTGGCTTACTTTGGATATGCGGACTGTTCGTCGAATTCATAGAATCATCTTCAGCCTATAACGTTCCCACTGCTGGGACACAGGCCTCCTCTCTTGTGAGAGGGAGTGGGCTATAATCCACCACGCGGGCCCAGTGCGGATTGGCAGATGTCACATGTCTTCGAATTTGATGGTTCTAGGACATGCCGGTTTCCTCACGATGTTTTCCTTCACCGTTTTGAGAGCAGTGGTGATGAAATAAATTACACAAAGTAATGCGCCAAGCTGGGTTCGAACCCACGACCTACAACTCGTAAGTCGGGACCGATACCACTGGGCCACCACTGCTCTCATAATTCATAGAATATGTATGAACAATTTCTATCATCTTATGTCAGCAAACTGAATCGCGTGCTTTGTAATGACACTAAGCTGAATTTAAAATTACTGTCTGCTACCAATACTCATGTCGTCAGCATATCATGGAATTGATCACTTCATAATACAGTTTCATAAATAGAGAAAAGTGGTGTTGTCATGTTCCTTGAATTTAATTTTATGTGACACTTCATTTTGGTAACTATTGTCAATCATATTCTATAAAATGTAGCTTAGTATCAACTTCATCAGCTTAGGCTTGCAGATTTATAACACCGGTTGGGGTTATTATAGTTGACCGCATTGCTCGAGAATCAAAAGAGGAGATGCTTTACAAAATAAAAATCAACGAAGCAATATGAGAGAATATAACGTCAAATCTGAGGTCGGTATCGGCGCAGTATGTTAACGTTTAAACTTCAGTTTAAAATCAGTTTTAAATATATATAAATTATGGATTCAGATCACAAGATATAAGATTGATTTTAAAATCCTAAAAACACTTTTGAATTATTTATAAGCAAACTGTATTATTTTTTATCAATAAAACACAATAACTGCTGGCCAAGACTTCGCCAAAGATAACAGACATACATATGTGCCACAGGGGTCTGAAATATCCACTACTTGGAGTGTTGGAGTTTACTAGAAGTTCCTAGTAGCTATAAATATCCTTCACTTGAAGGTTTTTGACCTTTTACAGTTCAACGTATCCATATAAAAGTTTTCCGGGATTTACGACACGTACATATACTTCATTTACTCACTCAAATTGAAAGCTAAGATATAACAAAGCAGATTTTAGTGTAATCTTACCTTTAGATGCTTAAGGTATTACATTGCTTTCAACGTGTCAATGACCTTATCGATGTTAACGATCCTTCATTAATTGAAGGAGCTAAAATTACATTGCTTAAGGACAAGTCATTACACAAAACACGTCACGCTAGCGCCGTCGTTGGGCAGAGCTTGGCGGGACGTGACATGCCATGACAGTTTTGCGCGACCACAAAAGATGGCGAGTCGGGGCCGAGCGTGTTTTCTACCAGTGTGACTAACTGCCTTCGCGCACAAGGTGGTATAAGCCTAAGGAACATTATGACTTTGCTATTCTGTCGACTATCGTATTACAAATCCATGAAGGTTCGTACACAGCCAGGCGTATATAGATGCCAAAGTCAAAGTCAAAGATGTGTACGAAGATGCTTAGTCATCACAGAAAACAAAACATGCTACGCCAGTCTTTACGCGATGACAAGCTTTGGCACGACGGGGCACGATGATCACGACGCGTATCGTGTTTTCTACCAGTGTGACTGAACGCTGCGCTCAAGCCCCGCCAGACTCGCGTTACGCCAGCGCCACGCTACCGTCTAGCTCGCAAAGTCTTATATTAACGTTAGCGCCATCTACTGCAGTAAGTGTTCTAATTATGCTCCCTAACTAGCCTCATACGACGTGAGACCTAATACAGTTATCTAGAACTGTTGCCTGCGGCAGTTCGACTCTAACTAATCCTTTGGAGACCATGGGCGTGACTGTCGGATAGCAGTTATGTTAGGTAAGCATGCATATCAGTTAGTGCTAGTATTTAAGTTACGATTGGTAGTTAGCTCAACGAGAGATGGAATTTAAAGTCAAACTCTAACCACTTTGCAACAAAAACATAATCATCTGTTTCACGCTAAAAAGCTGTTAACGTTGACAGCTTTTTAGCAGACACAAAATTTACAAAATATCCCGTTGATATAAGAGTCGTTTTCAATTACATTTTTAGAGTAATGTTGAACATGAACATTTCTCTATAATAAGATTTTGATTTACCACTTTTTTTGTATAAATATGGAAATTAGTTACCTATATTTCAGTATTGTCAATACCGAATAAATCTTCTTTCACACATCACAGAAACTTTCAGTAAAATTATCAAAAATCCAAAATAGGCTATAGTCTTTGTTAAAAAATGTATTCGAAAACGATAGATCTCTATGAAAATATACAGGCTCCTTCTTTTAAATTGGCCAACAGGGGACAATCCGCATCTATAAGATACAGGGAAAAACTTTTTGGGGAAACTATACCTCTTTTTCTAAAGTAACAATTTTGGAATATTTTTTTTCAAGATTTTCCTTCCTCTACAATAAAAATGACCGTTGCATGAAACAATATCGAAAGGCATTAAAAAAATATCTATTTCATTCATTTTGGACAACTCAAACTAGACCAAAAAAGTAAAAATGTCAAAATTTTATCATCAAAAAAGAGCTAAAGTCTCAAAACAAAGTATTTTCATGCCTCTTAGGGATTCAGATATCCTTCGTTGGCCAAATTAAAAGAAAGACTCTGAATAGTACTCGTACATTCTCAGTATTGTTCCTTGAATGAAGAGGTTCCGCTACTGACCTATTAGTAACAGTTGCCTACTCATTAATCCCTACAAAGCTTTTACTAAATAGAAATAATTGTGAACCCGAACTAATTTTCCCAACCCTTCTACTAACTTAATGAGTACCTTAAAACATCACATCAAAGGGTAACCTAATTAAAACCAATTCAATAGTTTTGGAGATCAAAATCACCATACAAACGCACATCTTTATAAGTGGTTTAATTTATTAACTTTGATCTCTGGCTCTGGAAAATTACGAGGCAGGCTTTGAGAGTAATGTTGTTAAATTTTGCACTTTGGCCCAATTGAGATAAGGTTGATTTTACTTTTGTGTTGTGGATTGTTGACTGCTCCTTTGAAAGATCTGTCGTAGTGCAAATATTTAACAGAAGGGGAACTTGGACTTCAAGTTTTTTTTTGATTAATTACGATTTTAATACACTAATATTACTAGTAGGTATGGATCAAGTTATATTAGGTAGCGAAACTTCATAGGAATCGTTAATGAAACAAGTTAATATTAAAATGGAATTGTACTCATAACTCGAAAATGGCTGGGCCGATTCAAATAATTCTTTTTTGTTGTGTTTGTAACCATTGGGACCGGGTTTTATAGGAGTTCCACCCGTGCGAAGCCGGCACGGGCAGCTAGTTATCAATATACAAATCAATGCCTCTTTTCGTTGCAATTTTATACCTCAAGAAGTATAGATAGTTTGAGCCCGTCAAACTATTCAAATCAAATGTTTAGGTTTTGTTCAGACTATTTAGTAGATGGTTGTGAAGTTTACACAAAATCGGTCGAACGGTTCTTCATTTATCACATTTTTTGTAAAAAACGAATTCAACCGTGCGAGGACGGGTCGGGCCGCTTATTAGCATGTTATATGTTTCAAAACTTTATAACAAAAACCGCAAATTCTTAGTCAAAAGAAGATTAAAATGAGCTTTGATATTGAGTCTTGTATTTTCAACACAGTTTCCCATTAAATGGTCCTCCGATCCAAATAACAAGTCCTTTTACCTCAAAAACAACACCACTAACAATTAACCTGTACCACAACAAGCGCCACTTCGAAACAGCATCTATAATGAAGATAAACAAGAGAAAACAATATGCGATACACAAATAGTGGCAGTCGAAACAAATATTTGAAATGAAAAACAAATGTTTGCCAACGTTTGATGTCCTAAGCAAATAGCGTGGCCAGGATTGGCAAAAGATTGGACCAACACCATGATTTTGGTGGATTGTTATTGGAAAGGACAGTGCGCATGATGTAGGTATTGATTTTGTTTCTTGCAATACCTACAATACCGGTACTTGTGGCGATCAAAAGGGGAGGCCTATGTTCAGCAGTGGACGTCCTATGGCTGAGATGATGATGATGATGATGAATACCTACAGTTGTTTTTTCAATTAATAAATATTTTATCACTAGCAATGTTTTGGAGTAAAAGAGAAGTTGATATATTTAAAGTTAAGTATAGCAATAAATTATTAAGAACTACAAACTTTTATTTAAAAGGAAAAAGGATAGTAAGTAAATTTAAAGCAAGCAATTTATTCATTTTCATCATTATGAGTGGTTAAATACCTACTTTTCATATGGACTCAATCTTCAATTAAAATATAATTCAATCAACACAAATTATTAATCTTTTAAGTTGGTCTCAACGTTTGAATGTGGGAGTTAATGTTTAGGAGTAAAAAAAAATCTGTCAATTTGAAAGAAATCTCAGCTTCCAGTTTTGACAAATCATAAAAACGATTCGTAATCAGGCATATTGTAGCGTTATGCTACAACACGCACTATATTGCTTCCTCTTTATAATCTCTATGTCTTCTCGAATAAGTATAATAAGATATTAATTATTTATCTCGAATAACCAGAGGGTTGGCCTATTTCTTGGTCAAAGGATCAGCACTGCCATCCAACGTGGCAACGCTGCCAGCGTTCTGGGCACCTTCCCCATTGATAGCGATGTGGATGAATTTTTCGACGCCCTATAAATTTATAATTTTAGTTTTAATCAGTCATTTTTGTAGATATTTTAGAAATATTTTTGTAAATACTTTTAAAATTAGGTTAAAAACCTCGCGCAGATTTCAACTTACACTAAACCCTTATTATACAATTATAATGCCTACTTTTAAATGGAATGTAATCAGTTTATTCACTCATCATTTTAAAACTTTTCTAGCGAAATTATGGCTTATTGGACGATTCGCACGAATTTAACTCGCACAAAACGTGCGAATCAACTCCTTTAAAACATATTATTTTTTCTGTAGTCGATTCGCACGAATTTCATTTATTGGTGTGCGAATCGACACCCTCACAAATATGTAGTAGGCTATTCGCACACATATGGTTTTTTATGAAATGCATTTAAGATAAAGTACACTTGAGCACAGAAGTAGTAAGATCAAATATGTTTTACTCGTAATAGATAGAAAATAAAAACACAATCTATAATATAATCAACAATATCTGTATTAAAATTAAAACTAAGTACTAAACATCTTCTAAGCTCGTGGTTTGAGGATTAAAAATGAGCAAATATCGATCACAGAATAATAAATAATAAGTGTCACTAACAAACTACTACTCCACTAACCGCGTAATAAAAATAAAAGTACCAAATATATATTTTTTTTTTTACATTACACAAACATTTTCTTTTTTAATGAGGTAGGTTTATATATAATTAACAAAGGACCATGCGTCATGTTGGACCATCGCTCAACAGCGATGAAACCTATGCCAAATGAAAGCTTTGAGGATGTTATGCACTTCTTATTATGGAAGCTAAGTAGAACTCGAGCGCCAACAAGGTGATTTCGAGCATTGAAAACATATGCATTTACCTTACCTAACCTGTGGCAACATTCTCCTACTGATTTGAAACAGGTGTCATTCGAAGCGTGTGGTAGATACGATATACTTTTACTATGGCGACATTCTTGAAATGTGTAAGGTCCACCTGGAATATCTGAAAATGTCAACCTAACCTAACTGTGGCAACATTCTCCTATTGATTTGAAACAGGTGTCATTCGAAGCGTTTGGTAGATACGATATACTTTTACTATGGCTACATTCTTCAAATGTGTAAGGTTCAACTGGAATATCTGAAAATGTCAACCTAACCTAACTGTGGCAACATTCTTCTACTGATTTGAAACAGG
Source organism: Agrotis ipsilon (assembly GCA_028554685.1). Taxonomy (NCBI): domain Eukaryota; kingdom Metazoa; phylum Arthropoda; class Insecta; order Lepidoptera; family Noctuidae; genus Agrotis; species Agrotis ipsilon. The sequence goes on from CM052956.1 coordinate 3,141,582, forward strand.
TGTCATTCGAAGCGTGTGGTAGATACGATATACTTTTACTACGGCGACATTCTTCAAATGTGTAAGGTTCACCTGGAATATCTGAAAATGTCAACCTAACCTAACCTGTGGCAACATTCTCTTAATGATTTACAGTATGGGACACCGAGTGGTTTTAGTCAGTCGAGTCTGACATGCCCCTTCCGGTGTTCTCCAGGCTGACAACACAACAAGTCCATGAGGGTTTTCACACTTAAAAATAGGTGGGTTAGTTGTGTTCGTTTAAGAAAAGCCCTGGAATCCCAGGTAAACCACACGTCTGAAGATGTAGCGATAGTAAAAATATTTAAGTAATTATTATTATCACTTATTCCATACAGATCTTTCTTACTTTCAAGTAAATATCTGCTGTTTAAACTTCGATTATTTTTTATTTTTATTTCAGTGATGGCTGAATACGACTGTACTTTATTTTTTTTAAACCTTAAAATGAAATATGTGCGAATAGTCTACTACATATTTGTGAGGGTGTCGATTCGCACGCCAATAAATGAAATTCGTGCGAATCGACTACAGAAAAAATAATGTGTTTTAAAGGAGTCGATTCGCACGTTTCGTGCGAGTTAAATTCGTGCGAATCGTCCAATAAGCCGAAATTATGGGTCAGAGCGTCAGCATAATGACGGGGCCCCCCTCTAGAGGGCCAAAGCCTGCCGGGGTCGTAGGACTTACGTCATTACCGTGACCCCGGAACATAAAGTTCTATTGAAGGACACCGTGGGTTTTAGTCAGTACAAGTCTGACAGTCCCTCCCGCCCTGCCCGGGGTGGGCTTTGATGATTCAACCACGATAAAAAAAAGCGAAATGATGGGTCTTTTAATTGCATTTTATATAAGTTAGGAAACTGAAAAACACGTGCATACGTAAGTCCCAAAATAAACTTTATTTCAGAGCAAACCCTGGAGTGCGTTCAATAACTCTTATCCTAAAGTTAATCTGAACCGACTTCGATGAATTTACATGCAAATTGGGTTTCAAAACGGATCTCAGTGAGCGCCCACAGTTAATGCTTAGACCAACTTATTTCGCCAATCAGCAAATTTCCTAACACCCCTATTTCGATCAAACTAAAGTGTAAAATTGAATAAAGATTTGGAATTTGGACAGCAAAGTAAACTCTGTATTTGAATTAGTCCGACAAATTGAATAATGCATTCGAATTTGAAATGATTTGTTCTAAATGTGTTGGGTATAAGGTCTAGTTTCGGATGTCAAGTGACTATTAAAACAGACTAGGGTTGTGCCATCGTAAGTTTTAACTTTTGAAGCTTTGGTAAGGACTTTCAAACCTCTAATATGTGACAAAGTGGTGTGGCATGTTAGTTTTTAGTTATTATTAATAGTTTGCTTTATCTCTTATTAGTTAGTAATGAAGGCACGTGTAGTATTAGTTTCTGTGCGGCGCTCTATATTCTGGTTAAGACAGCCAATTTAATTCTTAATAATAATTAGTGAAAATTCGGTCTGTGTTAATTGAGGAATATTGTGTATAATAATTAATAGGAACTTGAGAATGTCTGTAAAATATTAACTTAGAATATATTGCTTGTTGGTTAAAGAAATAGGAGACGGTGTTTCTTAAATTAGTTGAACGTTATCTGTCGTACCATAAGAACTTCTTTTAAACGTCTGTTGAACACTTGCCTAAAAAAAAGTCAGATTATGTCGTTGAAATAAGGTCGGTTTTGCAGTCACACTTTTTTTAGACAAAAGTGTTCAACAGATGTTTAAGTTTCTGTAGTATTTTTTTAACCGACTTGTATTAAATGCAGTATATCATTCAGTTTGGTTCAGTAGTTTTCATTTCATGAGCATTTTTCGCTTACGTATTTGGACGATGTTATATTTCCGGTAGTACGGAATACAAAATTTTAGTGCACGTGTTTAAAAATTTTGTATTTGACAAGACTTTCAGTTGAATATAACAAGTAAAAAGGGTGAATTAGAGAACTTAAAAAAACCGTCAGTAAATTAAATTCTTTGATGTGATTCATATGGGATTCTCAGTGGCGGCTTTATTAACTCTAATACCACATCGTCGAAAACGGAAGAAAAAAACTCACAGATGATGGCGGGCTAGTTCCGTCAAAAGATGCGGGGCTGTCTAAGCAGGATACCGTGGCCCTGGAACGCAACGTTTTTAAAATGAATAACTCATAACTTTCTCTTCTGCACCATCCAGGACGAGAGGAAAATATTTCAGTTTTTGTTTTTATGTTTATCATCTTCTCCCAACCTTAGCTCACATACACAAAGTACTACTAACTCATACTTAGAAAAAACAATTTCTTACAGAGCAATAAGTAAAGAGGAATAAGACAAAAGTATCTAAGGTAATAAACTACCCAGTATAACATTATGTGTTTTCGCTTCGTCTGCTCATATTGATCAAGTACTGCATAACAATATCTGCTGATATTATGAATGAATGGTATTGACATATTGAGACTCAGTACAGTCGAGTTCATTAATATATTGGCACTTGATTAAAAAATACAAGTATATAACTTTTTATTTAATTCTACTTCCTACTAATATTATAAATGCGAAAGTTTGTGAGGATGTATCTATCTGTATGTGTATGTAGGTATGTTTGTTACTCTTTCACGTAAAAACCACTGAACGGATTTGGTAACAAAGGAACACAGATAGTTTTTAACCTGGATTAACACATTGGATAGTTTTTATCCCGATTTTTGATTCCTGTGGGATAATTTTCGAGTTGTAGCGGGTGAAGCTGCTGGCAACAGCTAGTATTTTAAATTGGAAAGTTTGTTTGGATGGATCGATGTTTGTTACTCTTTCCCGGAAAAGCCACTTAAGGAATTTGGATGAAATTTGGTACACAGATAGTTTATAATCAGGATTAACACATAAGGTTGTTTCTTTCGATTTATGTTCACGTGGGATAATTTTCGAGATGTAACGGGTGATACCACTGGCTACTGTACCATATAATAGGGCCCGACCCTAAACATCCATTGAACGAAAATCTAGACTACGAGACTGCTACTCCACCACAAAGAGAAAAAAACCAACTCAAATATTATTAAATAATATTTGAGTAGGTTTTTGATGAGGAGGATTAGTGGATTGAAATTGGTTGGAAGTGACAAATTTTGTCACTTCCAACCAATTTCAATCCACTAATCCTCCTCATAACGACAACAAAACAAATAATCTTCGACTACCTTATTTTCCCAACATTCAATAAATATTGAAAACATCGACGACAATTTGGAGAATAACCCTCAATCGAAATAATGCGACATCGAAAATGCTCAGCTTAGCAAATAAGAGGGGATGATCGTACCCCTGGCTCCTTATATGATACTAGGACGGAAGACTTTTAGAGATGACGATACGATAATAATAATAATTATGATGATAAGTAAGTAGTAATGAATCCCACGGTGTCTCAAGACAAGGGTGTTTAACCAGTATGTGTTACCAGTGATAACATATGGCTCTAAAACGTGGTCTTTGACTGCTGGCTTTTTAGGGAGACTAAGAGTCACTCAAGAAGCAATGAAAAGAGCTATGCTCGGAGTTTCTTTGCGGGATCAAATCTGGAACACGGGTATTAAGCGAAGAAACAGAGTCACCGACGTAGCTCTTAAAATTTGCAAGTTCAAGTGGCAATGGGCAGGCCACATCGCTCGTAGAACTGACAGCCGATGGGGAAGAAAGGTTCTCGAGTGGCGACCACGGACCGGAAGACGCAGCGTAGGTAGGCCTCCCAATAGGTGGACCGATGGATGCAAGTGGCGCATTGTCATTCGGCGTGGCGGTCTAAAGGGGAGGCCTATGTTGAGCAGTGGACGTCTTCCGGCTGATGATGATGAAGTAAGTAGTCATCTGGAAGTTTCGATATCCCTCTCCCTACGACTTATTAGTAGAAACTACACTATCACATAGCCATTTTGTCTGATTAGCGGTGAAAATAGTGAGAAGATCAGTCTTAATTTCTTACTGTATCTAAACTACCGAAAGTAGTGCTCGAAAATAAAAAAACACCACACATAATTAACCATCCCAACATACAATTCTTTTTGATGCTTCTCTAATAGTCATATGTGTGTTTTAGGAATAAAACTACAACAACAAAAAAACATTTCAATACTCTCGAGGTATAGATTTTTTTCTAAAGGTGATTTTAATATAACTGAGTGAGATATTTATGTATACCTGTATACCATCTCAGTTTATTATTGACATAGAAACGTGTAGGCGGTACGAAGGAGAGCCTAACAACAAAATTAAATCGTTTTAATAATCTTGAACGACCTCGTCTATAAAAATAAACCATTAATCGTCTATAAATAATAAAAATTGATTAGGGGTAAACTAGTCCACTTCGAAACTTTGCATGGGGATAAGTCTTACTTTTTGTAATTAGATAAAAAACAGGCAAAGGGAATTTTAGTTGCAAGCTTCGAAACTGAAAGAGTGTTACGAACCAGCAAAAGTAGTAGGCTGACATGTTGAGTACTAGTTGGTAAATATTTTAATATTTGCGAATAGTCTAGCAAAAGTACGCAACTCAGGTGCAGGTGTTTAAATAGTATATTAGGCAACAAGGGAGTAAAGCATTGCCTTACGTCACGGGCGTATTGAATCCCGAAGCGACACTACGGATTCTGGGGGTGAACCTCCGTAGCGCAGCCAGGAGGTTCAAGTGTTAATTCCCGAGCGAAACGAGGGAATTAAGTTAAGAATCCTTAGTGTAGCGAGGGATTCAAGTTAGCCCAAGACAAGGCAGCTTTACTCCCGAGAAGCGTACTCTGCTTTTCACACCTACTGCGAGGAAATAAATTAGATTTTTGAAATTTGATGTGGTACGACAACCTTCGAACGTGAAGTTGGCACCACTGCAACCGATCAGCTGTTGCGGTCAGCAGCCGCCATGATTGATACAACTCCTTGGTGAAAGTTTTCATACGGTTTTATTTGAGGTTCCAAATTCAAATCACATTATTCACACGGCAATAATGAAATTCAGTACATATATTATTGCCCGGTTCGAGCGAGAAGGAACAATGACTTGCTTTACAGTAGGGTTGCCTGATATATAATTTGACATTTACGAGCAAGTAGTGTGAAAACATAATTATGCCCTCTTGAACGTGTCTATACAGGATGAACTTTACGACTTGAATGGTATTCAAGTCGTTAAACCTAAAGACCTCAATGCATCTAAAAAATCAATGTGGTTTGAAATTTCAAAGATATTATTCCAATAGAAATTTTAAACTGCTATCAATTTCAATGTGTCTGCATATTCACAATTGGATATCTTGAGGTCTGCATGCAGAATTTGTTCGGGATAGAACTTTGTTGAGTTGGCTAAGCTGGATGAACATTTTATAATACGACGTGTCCTAGCGAATTTTTATTAATATATCAGTTATTTTGTATATAAGTACGACGACAAGGTTGTCAACGGGCCGTAAGAACTTTTGAACAGCATTTCAGTATTCGCTATTCATATTCATTTATTTGCATTCTACAAGGTAATAAGATGTTCACAGAAGCATAGATTTAAGAGCCATTGTAGACCCTGTCAGGGCACAGCAAAACAAAAGTAATTATAATACACAAAAATAAATGCTATCTAGGCGACGCAGATAATTAATGTTTCTTTATTTTTATTATTGGCAAATTTGGCATTTGGCAAACATATCAAGTTTTTTGTATTTCTTAGTTGTTGTTATTTTTACTTAATTATACTTACCTACTGTACTTATTGTAATTCATATTTTCAACAATCGCACTTTATTTCACTAAACTTGTTATTAAACTAACTGATCGGCCGATCTCTGTTTAGGTGCATTTAGAAACAAACCTTTAGAAAAAGACATAGGTAGTACCTAGCATAATATTTTGATGGTTCACAGTATGTGGATAATACTTCTCACATAAACATACGCCTTTTGGTTCGCCATAAGTGGACACTGAATAACGTCACCTACAACAATCCTTAAATATTTATTTCGCTTCGCAGAAGCAAACCAATTTGAGTCCCGCGCACTTCACTTTCCGGAAGAACTCCACATTTGTTATGACGTTAGTGTGTATCCTAGAACAAAATCTTGTCACGATTCTTAATCTGGTCCTTCGAGCCGGATAATTAGCGCGAGCAGTCAGATTCAAATTCATCATGATTAAAAATTTATAACAACGCCCAATGTTTTGATGCTTGAAAATCATTCACTGTCGAAAAATTTATCTGTTCAACAAAAATAACTCGTGGAATTGTCATTTAAATAGATTTATTCGTAAAATTGTGCAGACGCAAGCTTAACACAATCATCATTTATTGCTAGCCCATTTCATCTGAAACTCGTGTACTAACCAAACAAGTTTATTCATTGAATGCCGATTTAAAATCAACACTGGTGGCGCCATCTCTTTTGTTTCCCACTAAGTTATTTTATTATTTGATGCAAGTATCAGAACGGGCGAACAGCGCCCTCTTCCCCAACCTATAACGCACGCCCGACGCCTTGGCCTACGTGGGCGTCGAACAGTCCAGAAATAATTGTGTTACCGGGAGGTCGCGCGCGCACCGCACCGCGCAAGCGCCACGCCGCACAGTGGTCCGGATTTTGAAAAAGGTGGACATAGGATCGAAAATGCATATTTAACTAAACAAAAAATTGTTTCGAATAGGAAATCTAACGCTGATTAATACTTATTACTACAACTTTTCAAAAAAACTGCTCCTTCATGCCAAAAAAAAAAATTGAAAAAAAAAATGTATGGGAGAAAATCTATTTTATTTTTTTTCTCCGTTCAGTATCAAAGTATAGCAACCAAACCTTATATTCTGGTAAGTACTTATTGCCCCTAATACGACGACATATAAATTGCTTGCGTATCCCTGCGGCCTTGGCGCCTACGATGATTCAAAGTTTAAAATTTCAATGTTGAATTATCTTAATATTTTTAACGAGTTTTTCTATTGAAACTAATCTAAAATATCATTTTTCATAAAACAAGCACCCCGCGCGTCCCTTCCGTGTATTAGGCTCGCCTCCTATTACTTGGGACTTAAATATAACTGGCGAAATGACAGTGCACTATAGTGTAGTATAAACCATTGCCGAATCCTTTGGGGAATATATAACGTGATCTTATGATAAAATAATCATTTTTGCTTATTTTTTTAAGCATCCGTTAAGAAAGGATTTTGATCAATTCTACCCCCAAGGGATTAAAATAGGGGATGAAAGTTTGTATGAAACTTTGTAAAGTTTAAACCGATTGGGCTGATACTTTGCATGCAAAAAGCTACTATGACGTAGGCATCCCCTAAGAAAGGATTTTGATAAATTCCACCCCTAAGGGGATAAACTAGGCGATCAAAGTTTGTATAAATCCTCCTTGATTTTGGACGAAACTTCTACATAACCCAGTTGAAACATGTCCAGAAGATTTAGAAATAATCAAGACTTTTTTGAAGAACTATATCAGTAATATCAAGCGCAGATGGGCAAGTGCTTCTAGAAATCAGAAGACTTTCATGAATAGACATGCTGCGTGGTTACAATCAAATATTAGTTGGCCAAATTGCCCTACTGTTTAGGCCCCTTTAGGCCTCCTTCTAATCTGAATTTCGGTAGATGGGCCTACAGTTGTTGTACTAGATGTCGACGGAATCACAGCTGCTGTAGTATCGATGTCAACTGAAGTATTGTCTGACGATATGTTTTCGATGACTTCGTCTTGAGCTTGAAAAATCTCGGATAAATTAACAGTAGGGCAATTTGGCCAACTAATATTTGATTGTAACCACGCAGCATGTCTATTCATGAAAGTCTTCTGATTTCTAGAAGCACTTGCCCATCTGCGCTTGATATTACTGATATAGTTCTTCAAAAAAGTCTTGATTATTTCTAAATCTTCTGGACATGTTTCAACTGGGTTATGTAGAAGTTCCGTCCAAAATCAAGGAGGATTTATACAAACTTTGATCGCCTAGTTTATCCCCTTAGGGGTGGAATTTATCAAAATCCTTTCTTAGGGGATGCCTACGTCATAGTAGCTTTTTGCATGCAAAGTATCAGCCCAATCGGTTTAAACTTTACAAAGTTTCATACAAACTTTCATCCCCTATTTTAATCCCTTGGGGGTAGAATTGATCAAAATCCTTTCTTAACGGATGCTTAAAAAAATAAGCAAAAATGCTTATTTTATCATAAGATCACGTTATATATTCCCCAAAGGATTCGGCAATGGTTTATACTACACTATAGTGCACTGTCATTTCGCCAGTTATATTTAAGTCCCAAGTAATAGGAGGCGAGCCTAATACACGGAAGGGACGCGCGGGGTGCTTGTTTTATGAAAAATGATATTTTAGATTAGTTTCAATAGAAAAACTCGTTAAAAATATTAAGATAATTCAACATTGAAATTTTAAACTTTGAATCATCGTAGGCGCCAAGGCCGCAGGGATACGCAAGCAATTTATATGTCGTCGTATTAGGGGCAATAAGTACTTACCAGAATATAAGGTTTGGTTGCTATACTTTGATACTGAACGGAGAAAAAAAATAAAATAGATTTTCTCCCATACATTTTTTTTTCAATTTTTTTTTTTTGGCATGAAGGAGCAGTTTTTTTGAAAAGTTGTAGTAATAAGTATTAATCAGCGTTAGATTTCCTATTCGAAACAATTTTTTGTTTAGTTAAATATGCATTTTCGATCCTATGTCCACCTTTTTCAAAATCCGGACCACTGTGCGCCGTACCATACACATACCGCGCCGCAAAGTTACTGCTTATATTCCAAAATATTGGATAGCGTAATATCATAAACTGTTGTGAAGCCACCCGCGGGTGTGATCGTGTGATTGTGAGCAAAGGACGCCAACGGCCGCCATCTTCTGCCAGCCCGACTCAGGAAAGAAGAAACAAGCCAGGTAGGCGTGCTTCCCTCCTTAACCTCCATTAATCGCCCGTTCATCATCAGCCCAGGGTTTCTAGGCGATTACTTGCCATCCTTTTAATACAGTCCACTTAAAAATAAAGTAAAAACCAATTTTCGCAAATCGCCGCACATGGTGTTCGCGCCATTTTTTGGTCCTTTTTCGAGCGGATTATATCCATATTCTCGATTATTCGCGTAGGTATCTTCTAGAAGTGCCTACCTAGGTAGTTGTAGAACCTATCTACACTCCTAGATCATAAAATATACCCATTAAGTGGTTATTTCCCGCATCTCAGTAGGTAATATACTCTTATGTAGCTACCTACTACATAACATAATTATTTGAACTGTAACAGTCGTCTTGTAAATTCCATATATTTCAAGCGCCTTTTAGTTCCACCGCCTTTAAAGTTTGTTGCCTAATTAGGAATAACTACCGCATAGCCGCTTATATACTTTATTTAGTTTTGTACGGTTTTAACAATATACCCACATAAACATGTCGCATACAAAAAAGCCATGTCTTTCGGAGGATAGTGAATTGTCAATTTTGGAAGCTAAACGTAATATTTTATTCGAGCGTATCCAAAACATTTACGAGCGTTCAAAGACTGCGAATTCTACTGAAGTTAGCAGAGAATCATTCCTTAGTTATTGTGTGACTGTAGATGATATTCGATCTGACTTTCATAGTTTATTGGACGCTTATAACGCAAAATTACTTTCTATCAATTCTGAAACCCAGCCGAATTATCAAGCGTACACCTCATTCGAAGATTTATATTGTATAATTAAACGCATACAGTCACAGTTAGAGGGTAGACAGTCCGCACAAACCAGTAATAGTGTTGGTTGCCCGGCCGTCCGAGCACCGAAACTGCCTGCAATTGAACTCGTGTCATTCGATGGCGATATACGGAACTGGCCATTATTTTATGCAAGTTTCAAATCAACAGTGCACGATAATGGCTCTTTGACAGATGCTGACAGGTTGTACTATTTATTAGGTAAGCTGTCGCCGAAAGCGCAATCCGTGTTCGCAGGTGTCACACCCAATGCCGAGAATTATCGGGTCATATTCCAGTCGCTCCTTGATAGGTATCAGGATACTCGTGTCCTCGCAAGTACGTACTTGGATCAAGCCCTAAATCTTAAATTGTCAGGTCCCGCGTCATTAGCTAATTTCCAGTTGTTCATTGACAACTTTGTTACAGCAGTCAATTCCCTTAAAAACTTAAAATTAAAAAACCTTTCCGACTTTATTTTATTACAATTCGCATTAAAAAAGTTCGACACGGAAACCATTCGTGCTTTCGAGATGACGGAACGTAGTCATGAAATGCCAACACTAGATAGTTTTATTTCCTTCATCAAAGATCAATGCCGAATATTTAATATGACGCAGCCTAGTCCATCTAGCTCGTCCAGTAATAATAGTAAACAAAAGTCGACTAAATCGCGAAATAATAACTCGGTCCCTAATCCGCAATCTTACGTAGCATGTTCGGAATCTAATAATAATAATCCGCACAAGTGTCTGTGCAATAATATTGTACATGAACACTTTTATAAATGTCCCGCTTTTAATAATTTAACTCCGACTGCTCGTTTTAAATGTGTAAAAGATAATAAAGCTTGTGTTAATTGTTTAAGTATAAAACATAAATCAAGCGATTGTTCAAGTAAAACCAAGTGTCGTTCATGCAATCAGCGCCACCATACGTTATTGCATTTCGATAAAAAATCGTCATTATCTAATGAAAACGGTAACCTTGACCTTTCTAGCCCACCTGTTTCGACGTCACCGCAGGGACAAGCCGCCCGTATCGCGGCGCCTGCCCCTCCCGCGTCTCAGCCCGAAGTTTCTTTGTGTACTACATCTGTCGCGCTCGCACGCAGGCAGCGCTCGCGCACTTCTCACGTTCAGCGCGAAGTCAAACGGCAATGTACGATATTGCTCGCAACCGCGCAGGTCATCATTTACGATGTAAACAATACCCCGTGCGTGGTCCGTTGTTTACTTGATAGTGCATCACAAAGTAGTTTTATTACTTCAGATTGTTTTAAACGTCTTGGACTGTGGAATAACTTTAAAAATACTAACTTAGTAGTTAAGGGAATCGGTGGCTCAGAAAAATCGTGTAAGGGTTCCGTAGATATTAAAATACATTCGCGTTTTAATAAAAATATTAGTTTTAACGTTTCCTCGCTTATCGTGGAACGCATAACGGACACATTGCCAAACGATCATGTGGACGTGTCTTTACTTACGCACCTCGAGTCATTGCCACTCGCCGATGCTGACTTTGGTCAGCCGGGGAATATCGATGTTTTGATCGGGGCTTCAGTATTTCCGCACTTATTACTACCTAATGTTGTACGTAATAAGATATATAATTTACCACCCGCTATTGAGACCGTATTTGGATATGTGGTTATGGGAAACGTACCTACGTCACATACTTCTCATTATACTACGTCTTGTTGTTCTGTTCTTCAAGAAAATCATATTGATTCTCTCCTCAAGCGATTCTGGGAGCTTGAAGAGATATCCGCACCGCCCTCGCTGAGCCGTAAGGATCTCGAGTGTGAAGAACATTTCCGCGCTACCACTGTTCGTGACGACAGTGGCAGATATACTGTGGCGTTGCCATTCTGTGGCGACCCTTATTCGCTAGGCGACTCGTACGCTGCGGCGCTTAGACGTTTTTATTGTTTAGAACGCAAACTTGATGCATCGCTTAAATTACGCGGCGCCTACAATGACGTCATGCGCGACTACATAAATAAAGGTTTCTTGAGTCCGGTTGTAAACAGTGAAGGCAATTCTCTTCCTTCGTATTATATCCCGCATCACGGTGTAGTTCGCGAAGATAAGACTACCACTAAACTACGTGTGGTTTTAGACGCTAGTTGTCGAACTACATCCGGTCAATCGATCAATGATATTTTGCATGCCGGCCCGAATCTACAGGGTGATTTATTTAACATCATAATTAATTTTCGTCTTTTTCAAATTGCTCTCTCAGCTGATTGCCGCCAAATGTTTCTCAATATCGGTGTTCGAGAATTTGACCGTAGATTTCAACGAATCTTTTATCGTTTTGACAATAATGAACCTTTAGCCGTGTATCAGTTTAATCGTGTTTGTTTTGGCATCAAGTCCAGTCCATATCACGCGTTACGAGTTGTCCGTCAGTTGATCGCTGATGAAGGCGTCAACTTCCCCGCTGCAGCAGCTGTTGCTTCTTCCGCTTTATATATGGATGATATCGCCTGTAGCGTTATATCTGCTCCGCAAGCAATTTCGCTTTGTGAAGAGCTTATTCAGCTTTTCAAGCGAGGCCAATTTGATCTTGTCAAATGGACAAGCAATTCTAAAGAGGTTCTCTCGCACATACCTGATTCTCATAAAGCTTCTCCAGACATTGAGTTTGAGAAGTCAATACCGCATAAAGTTCTCGGTTTACGCTGGGACAAATCCGCTGATAGTTTTCGGTTTGATGTCACACCACCAGATGACAAGTGCACCAAACGCACTATGCTGTCCACAGTAGCTCGACTATGGGATATTATGGGTTTTGTGGCTCCCACAATTTTGTACGCCAAGCTCTTGATCAAAGAACTTTGGTTATCAAAGTGTGAGTGGGACGACGCACCTCCCGACCATATTGTCACCGCGTGGAAACAATTTTGCATTGAGCTTTCCGCACTCAACCAAATTGTTATACCGCGTCATCTGGGTTTGGTGGATGGATGTACCATTAATTTAATAGGTTTCGCTGACGCTAGCGAACGCGCTTACGGCGGAGTCGTATATTTACAGGTCCGCGTTGGTTCTAACTACTCTGTGCAGTTAGTATGTGCCAAGTCCAAGGTCTCGCCTGTCAAAACCATTTCGGTTGCGAGACTGGAGTTGTGCGCGGCCCTTCTGTTGTCTCAGTTGCTTCGCAAGGTTCAAGACACAGTTTCGCCCCACTACTCCATTAATAAAATATACGCGTTTACTGACTCCAAAGTAGTGCTCGCTTGGATTTATTCTTCTCCTCACCGCTGGCAGACTTTTGTCGCCAATCGCGTTACTAAATTAATTGAACTCATTCCGGCTACTTGTTTCAATCACGTCGCAGGTATTGAAAATCCCGCTGATTGCCTGTCTCGTGGTGTTACTCCAGTTAAACTTCTGCAGCATGACTTGTGGCATCGTGGACCTTCTTGGATTTCCCATGATCCGTCAGAATGGCCGATTCATCCCTTTGACCATAGTGCAGAGGACGAAAACGTACCCGAACGGAAGTCTGTCTCTCATCCCGTGATTGCTGAGGTTGTCGAATCTCCGATTCATGCACTCGCATTACGCATGTCGTCGTGGTCTAAGTTACTGCGTACCATAGTTTATGTCTATAGGTTTCTTGGGCAACTACCTAACGGGACTTCTGTTTCAGGCTCCGATCTTGAAGTCGCAGAGTTTAAATTATTGCGAGCTGTGCAAGCTGTTTATTTTAGTAACGACATTCAAAATTTAAAAAATAATATACCCTGCTCTCCCACTCTTCTTAAGCTCAAGCCGTTCCTCGATGAGCACGGCATCATACGTGTTGGTGGTCGTCTGTCAAATTCGGACGAACCTTACAATTACAAGTATCCTTGTATCTTACCGCGTCAAGACCATGTGGTAGATCTTCTTGTTGATTTTTATCACAAGAAATATCTCCATGCTGGTCCAGAGTTGCTTATGTCCTTACTCAGGCATAAATATTGGATTTTAGCTGCACGGCGAATAATTCGCCACAGAATACATAAATGTAATATTTGTTTTAAGTTCCGTCCGCGTCCGGTCTTTCCTCTCATGGCAGATCTTCCTAGCCAGCGTGTAAATCAGGTTGATAAGGCGTTTACACATACCGGTTGTGATTACGCAGGACCACTGCAATACACACCAGTTCGTGGTCGAGGTGTAAAAAGCCGTAAAGCTTGGTTATGTATTTTCACCTGCTTAACAACACGCGCTACGCACATTGAAGTTGCGACAGATTTAAGTACTGTGTCATTTCTGGCGGCTCTTAAACGATTTCTTTCACGACGCGGCCCTATACAGTGTTTGTATACTGATAACGGCACTTGTTTCGTCGGTGCAAATTCATACTTACGCGATCTCTATAAATTTCTCAATAAGGAATATCGCACACATCTACAGGAAGAACTTTCCATTAATCACATTGATTGGAAGTTTATTCCGCCTGCTTCACCACATTTCGGCGGTTGTTGGGAAAGCATGGTTAAAGTAATTAAAACGCATCTCTTCAAAGTTATAGGTCAACAAATCCTCTCTTATGAAGAGCTTTTAACTGTCCTTGCTCAAGTCGAGGCACTGGTTAACTCGCGTCCGCTCACGGCATTGAGTAGTGACCCTGCTGAACCATCCGCGTTAACTCCTGCGCATTTCTTGAACACAGCGCCATTATCGTCACTTCCCGCTCCTGAAGCAGACTCTTCTAGCTTGCTTCAGAGACATACTTTGCTTGATAAACTCGTGCAGACGTTCTGGAAGCGCTGGCGTTCTGAATACCTTCACCAACTTCAGGCTAGATCTAAATGGAATAGTCCTGCATCACCTATACAGGAGGGTACGTTAGTCATTATCATAAATGATAATTCACAGCCACTTTCATGGCCATTAGGCATTGTTGAAAAATTACATACATCTAAAGACGGTACAACCCGCGTTGTTACCGTGAAAACCGCGAAGGGCAGCTACGTGCGCCCTGTTGTACGTCTCTGTCCGCTACCAACTCAGTGAGATCTAGCTTGAAGTTGGATCTCCTTCCTAGTTTAGGTATTTTAGTTATAATTGTTCCGCTATAATGTAAATTAATTTAAGTTTTATAACGCAGTCTTAGCATATGGATAGGTTATGCGGTAGTGTACCTTATATAGCTAAATTATATTTCTTTTTTTTTTTTTTTTTAAAGGCAACCCTTTAAGGCCGGGGGAAATGGTGGCGCCATCTCTTTTGTTTCCCACTAAGTTATTTTATTATTTGATGCAAGTATCAGAACGGGCGAACAGCGCCCTCTTCCCCAACCTATAACGCACGCCCGACGCCTTGGCCTACGTGGGCGTCGAACAGTCCAGAAATAATTGTGTTACCGGGAGGTCGCGCGCGCACCGCACCGCGCAAGCGCCACGCCGTACCATACACATACCGCGCCGCAAAGTTACTGCTTATATTCCAAAATATTGGATAGCGTAATATCATAAACTGTTGTGAAGCCACCCGCGGGTGTGATCGTGTGATTGTGAGCAAAGGACGCCAACGGCCGCCATCTTCTGCCAGCCCGACTCAGGAAAGAAGAAACAAGCCAGGTAGGCGTGCTTCCCTCCTTAACCTCCATTAATCGCCCGTTCATCATCAGCCCAGGGTTTCTAGGCGATTACTTGCCATCCTTTTAATACAGTCCACTTAAAAATAAAGTAAAAACCAATTTTCGCAAATCGCCGCACATGGTGTTCGCGCCAAACACAACAATATAAAAAATACAAACAAAGCCATTGAACAGAACGCAATAAATTGTAACTATTGACATTTGCTCTAAAAAATAAAAATAAAATACCCACTTTACAAGTTTGGCAAAGTTCAGTTTCCGAACGATTACTCTTTGAGGGCCAAGATGTTTGTCCTTTTCTGGGATATATCAGCGTCCCTCTCTAACAGATGACTCGAGTCAAAGCTTTCATTTACCTAAATCGAGTAAGGGGACCAAGAAAACAAGAAAGAGCTTCGCAGTGTCGTCATCTGTCAGCGGACGGCCACTTACGGTTACAAAATTTATTTTCTTCTAACACAATCGAAAATGGAACTTATATCCTTTAACATTAAACACATGATCAGTCCTTTGTCCAAGGGTCCGCACACCGCCGTTCATATGCGGTCTTTGTTGGGAAATTCAAACCTATGTGCAGGACTTAAGGGGTATATTGCCTGTAAATGAATTTGTAGAATCTGATCTTGAAGTCAGATCCCACAATGGACCGATAAGAGCAAAAGACAAACGGGCCTTTTTGGTCGGTTTTGGTTCAATGGTAACAGCATGTGAGAACTTTTCTGATGGATACTTACAATTATATTAGTGAGGGTAGCTTACCCTATCGATTTTGGAAAAGTGCCAGTAGAGATTATCATGGAATAATTTTATTTGGGACTTGTATACAAAAATCTATTAGTTCTTATGATGAATCTTTAAAAACAAGTGGATTGTTGACATTAGCTTTTTGATCTTCAAAAAACATCGCATCACACTCGAAGGACCAACAAAGTATAAATATTTGCTAAACGTAGACGCCACTCATGAACTCCCAGTATAAAATATTATGCACAAATTCTCCCGAATGCCTCACAGCTTTAAAATGACTTGCATCTGATATACTTTCATCAAATTTAGCTTATTTCACCCTTGCTTGCTCAACGTCGACTCGAATCAAATTTAGTTTATCAACTTTGTAAGAATATTTATTGCGTTGAAAGTTTGCAAAATTGTACAAATATTGACAGGTGTTTGGCCTCAAGGCTAGGTTAGGAGGGTCGTGGTGGGTCCGTCTGTGTTAGGGTTCTGAGATTTCAAGGGACTACCCTTAAATCCCAAAAATAGGGTAGTATATTAAATTAGTTGGTAATATGGAAGCGTCTGTTTTGTCTTTTATGGACAAATCTATACAGGGTGGGTCAAACGAAACAGAGCATTAATTTATTTTTTTTGTAACAAAGCCTAAAAAGTTATGATTGTTTCATTGTTCAAGTGTGTCAAGAACATCCTTTTTTTTTAAATTAATTTTCCTTTACAGTAAAATTGGAACGTATTTTAAAACATTAAAAGGTGTTTGGTTAGTTCTACAAAACAGCTTTTATGCCAATAGGTACAAAAAAAACTGCAAATAGGTAACACCCCGTTTCGTTTGCTCCACTATGTTTTGCCCACTTTGTATGTGACGGTTTGATCAAAATATTCTGATTGAACAAAAAATTGTTTTGCCCTATGTGGCGCCAATCGGACACTACTAGAGAGAAATCAAGCGCAGAACCGACGGCTTTCCTCCCGTGCTTTGGAAAACATGTCCATACCGCGAACGTTCAAACTCCAGACTGCTACTGAGACATTCTGATAGATAAACCCGGTTGCATTAATTGCCCAACCCGGAAATCGAACTCAAGATCCCACGTTCAGCAGTCGCGCTACTGAACACGAGACCAACTCAATTTCACGCAAAATAATACCTACCAATCATAACTTTGTTTTTATCCTTATCCAAAATAACACGTTCTCATTCAAATTCATTCATAAAGCAACTTAATTAACATATCACGCGCTCTTATCAAACGTTACAAGACATCAAAAAATCCTTTAAGAAAAAACACGCAAACATTTTCTTCAGAACATCAGCCTTAATTTACAAGTTGTTTGTGTAGTCGAACATCAAAATAACTAATTCATTTGGGACTCAACTCTTACGTCAGACCTCTTTGACATGGGTCTTAAAGCGTGACTGAATTTTTCTATGAGAAACCACGTACTTATGAATGTACTGGCTTTAGTTTACGGCTTTACTCGAGTCATCAGCTCCACTATTCCTTTCTTATTGATTTCGTTGCAGGATCCAAGACAGTAAAGTCGATTCTGCAACGATTCGCCGACGACCGGTTCACCATTAGACGTTTCGTCGACAGGACGATTCACTTAAAGGCCGTTTCACCGATAGTCTCTTTCACCTTTGGACTTTTCAACGATTTTATCTTGAACTGAATGAGACTAAATTTAAAACATGCATTAAACGCACACTATGTGAGCGGGCATATTACAAATTGGGCGATTATATCGCTGATAAGAATGCTTGGCTCCATGCTGGTCCTGCACCATAGGACAGGGATGTATTCAGTGATAGCATATTTACATTTATAGGTACTATTTTCGGAGCTGCAGAAGATTGTGAAACTATAATTGCATTGTAAAAATTCATATTTCTTTGGATTATATAGCTGCTTAGCCTATATTGTGTGAGTTCTATGTGCACAAAGCTATCATTCACAAGATACCTACGTCTTAATTATTTTTATTTTTTGACTTGAATGTGCCCTGGCGGTCGAGAGTATGTCATGCTCACTCAAATGTCTCGCTGATGGTGGCGCGTGTGTCGGATCATTTAGTTCCCTTCAAAATGGTTGAGCTGAATGGTGCTGATATCATGCGTCATGTTCGTGAACGGGCGCTGTCAGTTGGGACTGGTCATCTCTTAGCTGCCTCGGTTTATTTTAAAAATCTATAATTTTATTTCTGATTTCTTTTGGACACTTTTTAACTTGCTACATCGTTCTCACATAATGTACCATCTTAAAGGAATGATGTAACAAAGGTTCTGTAATAATTTTGGCGATCTAAAAAGAGTGTCCATGGAGTTTCTTGCCCGTTCTTCTCCATAGAGATCAACTTCTTGGAACGGGCATCTACGGGCCTACTTGAAATAAATGCTTTGATTTGATTTGATTTGATACGACGATTCATTCTCCGGGATACGTCGAGCTTCATTGTCTCGGCGCTTTTCTGGTGGTAGCCACTGTTGATTCTGGCTTTCAGGAGTTGCAGTGGTTTGGGAATAG
Source organism: Agrotis ipsilon (assembly GCA_028554685.1). Classification (NCBI taxonomy): domain Eukaryota; kingdom Metazoa; phylum Arthropoda; class Insecta; order Lepidoptera; family Noctuidae; genus Agrotis; species Agrotis ipsilon. The sequence goes on from CM052956.1 coordinate 3,160,206, forward strand.
TGTGGTGGGTTTATCCCAAAAAAAAGTCCCTCCCGTCCAGCCCTGAGTGCGTGGGGATTTTACCACCTAAACATCCCCACGCATCGCCCTACAGGAATAAAAGAATCGGTATTAACACAATTTCCATTCCGATTTCTATGGAATTATGAAGGCGTGACAAACAAACAAAATTATTTTGGCATTAGATAGGAATTTTAGTGATCAACAAAGTTTTCGGAGAATCTAAATATTTTCAAAATAAAAATTATCCATTCTAGTCTCGAAGGAATGATAATAATTAACAGAGCAAGTATAAAAGGGACTTATAATTACTGTACGATGACGAGCAACGTTTTTATCAGTCTACACGAGAGGGCAGTGACATGGCGGCGAGAAGGTCGTGCGTTTGAAACCCAGACGTTGCACTGTTGAAGTTAAATCACTTCTAGATGACAAATGGCTCGATTAATTTGAAAATCTCTCGCAAATGGTAATTTTTAGACCTAGCTACGCGCCTCGGCTTCGAAGTCACAAATAAACATATACTCACGCCATTTTCCCATGGGGGAAAGCAAAAGCCTAAAAACATCAGTCTTCCATGATCCTTACACACTTCTTTTGCTTCGTCCACATCCATACATTAATTTGGTCAATGTTAGTGTGTGTCCTTTTAGAGCCAAATAGATCATGATTTTTAATCTGGTCCTTCGAACCGGATGATCATATCGATTCATCAGTGCAAAATTTACCTATCAGATTTCAGTGTATAGTATAATCCTAAGGTCATGCGTGGTTCAAAATTTATTGATAAACATTATGAGAAAACTGTACGAGACCTAAAACAACGCACAACCAATAGGTTGCTTAGTGAATTAGAATTTACGATCAAATATTTTTCACAGAGTGAAAGCCTGTGTCCCTGCAGATAATATACTATCATTGTTATATCTGGATGTTCTACGTATAAACTTCTGACTGAAATAAAACAACTAGCAATAAGAAATAAATTGTGAAAGAAAATATAATGAAAAGACTCAGCTCATAAGTAAGACTCACGCTTGACTAGTTATTTCTTATGTGTATCTTGGAAGTAACTCAATTTGTTAATGTCAATTGGATTCAGACTTATGATGACGTCACTTATTCTGAGTTTGGAGATACAGAGTAAAACAATTTGGCGACATTCACTGAAAATCAAAATATTTTGTTAGAAATATGACGTTTTTTTAAAATATTTGAACAGGTACCTTATCTTTCCATTAGTTCTTTTCCGTAACGTTCATGAGCTCACTACATTCAAGTGAGCGAATAAAAAATACGTAAATTATCTAAATAAGGTTTTTTTATGTTTTAAAATCATCATAACAGTCCTCCCACCCAGAGCAGGACAAAAGGGCCTATCAGACTTGTACTGTCTAAAATCCACGGTGCGCTTCAATAGAACTTAACGTTCTGGGGCCGCAGTTACCCGACAGTGCCGCGATCAAGCTTCGGCCCTCTAAGGAGGCCCCGTCATATAGTTGACGGCTCATTGTAGCGCTGAACATGATCCATGAACGGACAGTGAGTCGTCCATTACTCGCCGTCCGCGTGCTCGGATACAACGGTTTTGATAGCAATTTAAGCAAGGTTCGACCGAAAACTGCACCAACAAGCCAACTGAATAAAATCTTGTAAAACCCAACACAGTACAACCTAACGAACCATCTCAAATGACCACTTCTGTCTACCCTAAAAACGTAACCATACTTCATGTTTCTTCCCCACGGACAAAACATGTTACAACGATATCACAAGACGAATGCCTTACATTTGTCTCGACGATTACTGAAATAGCAAAGTTACTGGCCGTATTATGTTATATCTGGCCGGAATAGGGCCAGTCTGACTTATGTTGTTCTGTTGTTTGTTGTTGTAATGTGTCTGACTGTTGTCTGATTGATAGGGCGGTGATGTGTGACCATAATGGTGTATAGTATACGTCCATGTATCACTTGAAAATCACGTTCAGTAATTACATATCATTTGGGTGAATTCATTATAAATTATAGTTAATTTTTTCCTGCCTTTCTGGGATGAATGGCAAGAAATACTATATCACATAATTATATCTTGGCTCGATAATTACAGCCGCATCAAACCGTGGTTGCCAGCCTTACCATGGGGTTTCGTATTACCCAGTTACTGGGTTGTGGAAGTCCAACAGGCAGTCGCTTCATGTAAAATAGTGATATTCAGCTGCATCTGGTTTGACAAGAAGCCGACCCCAATATAGTTGGGAAAAGGCTAGGCAAGATGATATCTTGATATAGAGCATGAAAAGTTATTAGAAAACATTTCCGAATTTTGTAACATTATGTTTACAGTACATAATATGACAGGTATAATGGTAACTTTTTAGACCCATGTATCCTACTTATGTATAAATGTATAATTATGTTTTCATTAAAATCGTTTCACCATTTCGAAAAATAAGGACCTGATAATTTATATGGAATTCTGCTCGGCGTTGATAAACAGACATTGGGCAAATTATTTTAATAACGCCAACCAAAATCAAAACGAGCATCAAGTGGGCAAACACTTTACTATAAAATTGTAATAATACGGCTCAAATTAATATCGTACAGACAAGTACCATTGACAGTGATGGACCAACAACCAGTATAACAAGACCTGAAAATTGTACAACAGAGGTCAAGCAGCCATACAAAATGTAGGAAATATTGACCGATTGACCGGTCTTAATAAATCGGTAGTGTTGGAATAATTAGTTAATTAATTGTTATACAAAGCCTCGTTAACATTGTTAGGTTTGAATGACAGTATAGTATTTAATTACTTTTTGAAAAGAATTTAATTTAACCTCGTGGCCGAGATTGGCTTAAATGGTGACTTTTAGAACAGACATAAAATCAAATATCACATCTGACATCTCAGCTTAATATAATAATAAGCAACGTGACAGTGTCAACTTTGACACAACATACTTATCAATAGAAACACCTTGGCAAGAGTTGCTAATTTTACCCATCCAAAAACAGGCCTAGACAAGCGTTACTTATTCTTTCTTGAATCAATAAATTACTTACCTGCGTTTATACAGAAACACATGTTGGCGCCTCCGTAGTTAGTCTCCGTAGTATAGTACAGCTTCTTCTAATTACATAATTGATATATTCGAAGGCAATACAAAACGGGAAGGTAACATGTTGCCCAATCTCAAAAGGGACCTGAATTAAGAAGTAAATGAAAACAAATCACCAACATTACACGAATCCGTATTTAAAATATCACTTAAACTCATTACTTAAAAGCGGTAATGACTACCTTTCAATAAATTTACATGCCGACCCTTGACGCCCAGGGTTCCGTATGTTACACGAATAAAGCCAACCCTGACCGGGTCCCGCATAATTTTCGTGTATTCTTTGTGAATTTACTCTCGCATTTGCAATTCTGATCGGACATCCCGACTGTGACGTTTTAGCTCCCAAATTGGTGACATTCGCTATTCGAAGCCAAGTTTTATATGGAGGGTAGTTTTAAATATTGCTTACGCTGTCAGTGATTTCCTTTGGTATAACGTTGATATATGATTTACTATTCTGATTTGATTGTCCGTTTTGATGTTTTTATCCCGCCCTGGGTAGAAGGACTCATTTGACGATAAGAAAGCGCAGGCGTTTCACAGGGCTGCATAATTTCACCTCTGGTGTTTAGGTAACATTTACACCGATCTTTTTAGCACTGACAGACTGGCTTGATGGGATCACGATCGGAAGCTATAAAATATCAAATTTGCAGTATCCCGACGGCACCACACTGTTTGCAAAAAGCGTCTAATAATAACATGAGTATTCTTCTTCGCAAAATGGAACAAGTTTGCCATAATATCGGCCTAAACTCTTCCATCCGAATCAACGTTTTTAGGTAAAAGCTAGATGACGTAAAATTCAGTTTAATCTAGGGAATTACTCTTATAGATGGTTCCGGAAAGTTGCTCTACGTATTGATAAGGGTTTCAGTGAAATAATGCATATAAAGTTACACGGATATTTGGAAAGGGACGTGTTTCGTGAAGTCGTGAGTAAGGGTTGTTTAATTCAGTATTATAATAGTAAGCTTGTTTTGTGTTGTTTGGCAAAATAAAGCCTTTTGTTTACATAACACTATGAATGATCATTTGATCACTCATTTTTAACCGACTTCAAAAAGAAGGAGGTTATCAATTCGACTGTATGTTTTTTTTTTTTTTTTTTTTTTGTGTGTTTGTTACGCGATTGCTCCGGCGATTGTGGACCGATTTTCAAAATTCTTTTTTTGTTCGAAAGGAGATGCTTCCGGAGTGGTCCCATATTCACCAAGTCAAGATCAGATGATTGGATCCTGGAGAAATCGAGGGCAACCCTCAAATTTTATAGGCCCACATATAGTTTTTCGTAAATATTATGAAGTAATTTAAGTATTTGCGTATGGTAATCATAATTTCATGTAGCTGAGCTGATGATGGAAGGTACAACTCCTAAACAGTAAGGAGTAGGCATCAACTGATTTAGTTTGTGTTCGCTTATCTCTGGAACTACAAATCCGATTTAAGTCATTCTTTTTTTGTTATACTAGGTATTGTTCAACTGAGGGAACACTGCAAGTTTCATCAAAATCGGTTCAGTAATTTTTGAGATAGGGAATTTTATTAGCTAATTTTGTACATGAGCGATGTTATTACCGGTGCTACGGATTACAAAATTCTTGTGCACATGTAAGAAAAAGATGTACCTATTTGACAAGAATTTGGGTTGAATATTTAAACTAAAAAGAGTAAAATAAAAGCTTTTTAAAAAAAAAAATGTAACCGCCTTCAAAACCAACCACTAAAATAGGGTAAAATAACCTACAAAATAACTTTTCTTTCGGAAGTCGGTGGCAAAAAAGACAATGAAAAATAAAACCACCGACTTCCGAAAGAAAAGTTATTTTGTAGGTTATTTTACCCTATTTTAGTGGTTGGTTTTGAAGGCGGTTACATTTTTTTTTTAAAAAGCTTTTATTAGGGTACTGTCCGCTTGTAAATGTTGTGTGTTTCACTATTTTTTGTGAAAAACTCAACTTGAAAATTTGTGGGGAATACCTAATGTATGTGAAGGAGTTAGTACTTTGACAGCAATAAAAAATACCTTTACAACAATGAGACTGAAACTTCTAAACCTGACAAATATCACTTTCACTTCTCATCTAGTCTAGAGTTAAGAACACACTTCTATCAAATAAAAAACAAATCAATAAGCAAACTCAATTTCATAACCCTCAACAACAAAAGCCAAGACAAGAGAATATTCAACAATATTGGTGCTATAATAAAAAAACGATCTATAACTGAAATTAGCCTAGACTTTTTCAATAAAACCTCGCATCAAAAGAAGCCGCTGAGGGATCAAGTGTCACTGAAGTGAAAAATAATTTTCCATCGCTCAAAGTGACATGGAGCGATTATGTGATCAAAGGGCGGTGTAAAGTATACTATTATAGTTGCGGGTATTAAGGGATTGCCACACGAGACTGCTTGTCCGCGCGGTCTCGTGGGAACAGAGTAGCAAGAGCACAATCACAGGAGCCGGCGAACGCTTGAAAAAGGAGGAGAAAAAAATGAAAGCCCTTCGTACACAAGACGACACAAGGCATCTATTGGTACATTTCTGTGTACAAACCTCAATGAATTAGTATTGCGATAGTCACCTGGATACCAAAGTCGTAAGGTATCGGAGACTTGCGTCGCCTTATGTACGCAGGGGCTTCGAGTGGTGCGTTAGTACGCTACGTCACGTCGTGTCGTCTTGTCGCTGCTGCGTCTTGTCGACACAAAGCAAGCAGACCAGCAGGTAAAAGCAGCAGTACTTCGCAGTCGCAGCAAACGGTATCAGTTCAGTTTACCAGTAGCAGCAATTAAAAAAACAGAAAAACCGCGCGTCAGTAGTTTCGTATGAGAAACGCCTTAAACTGATCTCGGACGAGCATGCGGAGAATATAATCACGGTGAAGAAAAATGAGTGTTAAAGAAATTTTAAACAGGATTTTCTTTGATCGTTATGAAAGCTGATGGATAGGTTACAACGAGCTGATATTTTGAGCTGGATATTTTTATCTTTTAATTCTTGCAGCGTTCAAAACGTCATTTCTAAGGAAAAAGATCTAGGTTCTGAATTAATCTAGGCTATAAAATGTATCTATGTACCAAATTTCATCCAAATCTGTTCATTATTTTTGGGTGTGCGTGTAAAAAACATCCAAGTTATGGTCTTTTCTACAATGGATTAGCTTAGCTATAATTTTTTTGGTATAATAAATCATTCAATTAACTCCTTTAGAGCGTAATTTGGCGTAATCATCGTATCTCATAAAGTTAAATGGCCGATAATTGCCACGTGCGTGCACACACACTAATTACACAATTAAATTATTTAGAACAGACACGTCCTTATGTACGTGATCATTATTGGCCACGTAGAATTATACAGTCTAGTAACATAATTACTATACATATTTATGAGAAAGCTTGCCTCATCTAAGAAAATAATTACAATAATAAATAAAAAAAAAACCCGTAGTTAAAATTAATTGAAAAAATAATGAAATTATTTAAGAAACAAACTCGACTATAAAAAAATTGATGTAACGAGATTGATAGACATAAAAAAACTTTTTTAAGTAGATTTTAATCTCTCGCAGTTTCGGCCTTATTGACCTAGTGTATCAGTTTTCATATCAGTTCCCTACGTATCTCTTTAGTTCTTCAAGATGTAGATATGGATTTCAAAGTCTAAAGGAAGTTGTAATGTTATTTTGGCGATAAGTGGCAACGTTGGTTTGCATAAACAAATGTTAAAATCTTAAACATGCAACTATCAAACAAAAACCCATAGTTGAAAGCCGCAACTTAATAGAACTAGAAGTTTAGGAGGTAAATGGGAACATAGGTTTGGACAAACAAACTCGCACGCCAATCGCTAATACCGTTTCCGTACCGTCACGGGTAAAAACCTTTTCACTGGAAACCACCACACAGCAGACTCCGACCCCCATCCACGATATGCTTGATCATACCGATTTGATCATGCCAATTTGATGAATTCTACGCCTACACACGGTCAATTCTAACTGATCCAATTGTCAGTGTCATGCCGATTGGACGATAGGCAGTATGGTGTATGGCCAGCATAACTTGTCGTGTACACAATATCGTGAAAAACAAACAACTAATTTCACGAACCCAACAATTTTTCCTAAACCACTGAACATAATTTTTCGCAAATACATTTCCCCTGTTACCTATTACCCTTTGTCTTAGCCGGGGTAATCAGAGATAAATAAATATAACGAATTACCCTCGTATCGTTTTTATTTACACCTTACCTTACATTCTTTTAGATTATTAGATTTTTTTTTTGCGAAATGAAATTCCGCAGTATTCTAGGTATTTTCAGAAGAGCTAGCTAATTTGTTTAGTATTACATGTTGAAATTCGATCTTTGTTTGGAATTACGTTATTTTATTTAACAGAATTTTACTATGAAATCATATAACGACTTTTATCTTCACCCTCTATGTGTTTTATATACGTAGATTAAAGGAAAAATATGCCTATAATACATTTATTATAGGCATATTTTTCCTTTATTCTTAAAATTTCTTGACATGATTAAAATTTCTTAAGATACATTTATCTTAAGAAATTTTAATCATGATTTATTCTAGATTAAGAAAGGCGCCCATTAGACGGTAGGTTTTGCCATGGCAAAACCATGGCAGAGATTTTGACTGACGGAAAACCTATCGTCTAATGCGATGATAAAAATGCTATCATTCACGATTGATGGTTTCGCCATGGCAAAACCTACCGTGTTATTGGCGCTTTAGAACCATGGTACATGGTATATTTTAATTTTTCGCTTGCGTGTTCAACCAGTTAAGTTTATTATTGAGAAAGATCTTAGGCAGTATTAAAACCACTAGCCTTTCTAGAAAATTTATTCAAGCAATAGTAGCCTTTATTGCTTCTCTCTAATATTGTCTCCACCAAGTGAATCCCTTGACGAGAATTCCGTAAAATATCATTACACTCATTCTCATACGATATACCTAAGTGGGAGACACTTTACGCAAAAAGCATTCGCAATGCGTCGGGGCCCAAGGAAAAATACAAAAAGCAATTTCTGCCAATTTAATTCCGGTGAATTTCCAACAATATCTTTGTTAGGCAGTTTGCATACTTGAAATTTTTCGACGACTCTATTTTGCAGCGAAAACGTTATCATACTTTACTTCAAAACGCTTAATGTTACCAACATAATTGTGCTTAACTAGGTACTTATACAAATTCACATTACGTATTCCCAAGCGTTTTGCTGAATAACATTGAAATGGGGATTGTACGGGCCCTGTTATTACTAGCGTTGTGGCCACGTCATATTAAAATTTTGAATAAATTATTTCGTGCTCAACTGAACGGAATTATAATTTGAATGGAGATAATGAGTGTCCCTTTTCGTTTGTTAAATTTGTTGTTAATCGGCTACAAAATAATGGAATACGGGGAACTATAACGCGGGAGGAAATTAACACCGCAAAAGTTCTGTGAATTGTGAAATAACTTGATAACGAGTGCTTTTACGGCAGAATGAAGCAGTGAATGAGTTTCTGTAGGAGCTGATTAATGCAAATTTTATGTGAAATCAAAGTAGGTACATTCAACAGTTTAAAAGATAACTTGACAATCAATTAGACTTTCAAACGGCATTTAAAGTAACAAAAAAGGCCAAGAATAATTTTCGACGTAGCATTTCCTGGAAAACAAAAACAAAATTTAAGAAGGGAGCGCATTTCCAAATATTTACTCCAAAAGAGGTTGAAGCTTTTAAGATCCTTAATTTGTAATAGGGCCAGGATAAATCTTCTCTTCTTTTGTTAAATTTTTCTCTTCGAAACTCGCTCGAGGCGAAATGTCACGCCTGCGTCACGATATCTTGGAATAATCAGTTGGATCCGACGTCAAATAGCTACTCGTAAAACGTAGAAAGAATACTAATCTTTGTGTCTGTCAATTTTGATAGCCCATCTATGATTCGGATGCGATCCCTGAATACAAATTCTGTACAGGGTTTTTGTCTACAAGTGATTTTGAAGAGTTTCCTGTTCTGCTTATCTTAATGTCAGTCATAATAGAGGTTCGTGTATGCGGCTTAGCACCAATAACACGTCTGAAATGTTAACATTACATACAGGAAAAAAGTTGTTTCCTAGACTTTTGTACGCGACGTCTGTTGCCGTGGGCGACACTGGCGGCGGCTGGGTCGTGAGGTGGAAGCTGTCCTCTCCCTCACGTGTTCCACCTCCTCCTTCGGTAGCATGACTACTTCACTGAAGGAGGTGACTGCTTTCCATTCCGTCTCACTCCGCAGCATGGCCTCAACCAATGCCAGGCGGGAGAGATCACCACCTACGGACACGATCGTGCTCTGCCTAAGCGGGACACACCTGCACCGTATACTCCTAGAAACCTTGCAGTAGTGACACGCAGGCGTTTCTTCCTTTCCAATCAGACACAAGAACCTCCCGAAACATCCGTGTCCGGTGAGGACCTGCGTCAGTCTGAAGGTGAAGGCTGAAGATGCCGTTTTACCGCCGTGATCGCGGTGTGCCCCGTTATATTACCCCTAGATGTTTCATTACAACCATTCACAGCAAAATTTGTTTTCCGTAATAAACATTAAGGATCTTTATAGCATGGTTATGGATTGTTTATACAAACATTCTGACCTCAGTGAAAGCAGTTTCTGGTTGAATTAATACAGCTTCATTATCACTGCTATACTCGTAATGTTTCAACGCACATTGCTCGTTCTCACGGCCAATGAAAACATTAGTCGGACGCACAGTATTTCAACTATGAACAAAATGGTCATGTACGTACATCCTTTACACGATTTGGTAGCACGTTTCAAGTAACAGGTTAATTCATGGGCTTGTGTGCGGTGAGATAATGGTTAGCTCGCTGTCCGACAAAGGGGGAATCGTGGAGGTCTACTTTCAAGACCGAAATCTTTGAGTGACCCCTACTATTCTGACAACATATCGCGAGTCGGGACAACTGTCCAATCATGTTGTCACCAATGTTTAGTTAATTTCAGTAACTTTTCCTATGTCCATAAATGATAAAGAATAAAGAACGCCCGAATCTTCCGCCGACGTTCCGTGTTAATGACGGAGCAAAGCGTTGCTTGGTAAAATCATCAAATGAGTCCTCCAACCCCGGGCAGGGCTGGAGGGACTGTCAGACTTGTATTGACTAAAATCCACGGTGTCCTTCAATAGCCCTTTATGTTCCGGGGTCACGGTGATAGAAATAAGTCCCGCGACCCCAGCAGTCTTTGCCCCTGGGAGAGGGGGCCCCGTCATTTTGCTGACAGCTCTTTGAGGCGCGCGTGGAACACGACGCGCCGTCGACCCGGGCATGGTCCATGGTCGGACAGCGAGTTGCCCTTTACTCGCTGTCCGCATGCCCACGCGCACGAGCACCTCATAGGGTTGACAGCTAACTAACGTTACCCTCATGCCTCAGCCGATCTCTTGTTTTCTCAATCCCAATTTTTGTCTGTCAGCAATCAATGACCGAATTTGCCTATCCGTGACATAAACATGTCCATTGTTTACACCAAGCAGCCGTCAAAACAATAAAAGGAAAAGAATTTCGATTGAAAATATTAAAATAGAACGTAAATCGATCGTCTAAGTGGCATTAAGACTAGGCTAGGAGCAAGCGATGCGACTGGTGACTTTCCGGACGTCAATAATTGACGGCTAATTGACGGTTACATTGGTCCCAAAACGGGGCAAGTTGGTTTACTGGCCATCTACACACCATGACGCGGTCAAGTTACCCAGACGTGTACGTAGCGAAATGGTAATTCTAATTGACTTAAGACAAATGAAATTCTGATGAGATATCAGTTGAACGCAGACAGTTGCCAAATACGATAGTTTTGGTTGAATACATCAAAATGTGCGGTAGTTGTAATATTCGAATGCTTTGAATTTTCATTAATATTTAATTTGATTGTTGTTTTGGTTTTGTTGTCGTAAATATTTATGTTAAGGCGAAGGCAGTATACCTATTAATAAGAAAATTATTAAATCAATTAATTTCAAAGTAAGCATAATTATTTAGAGACATGACGTGCTTGGTGGGATGTCGCATGAATATTATAATTCATTTTACAGAAACAGAATTGATTTCCAATCATTTATTTTAGTAAAACGTTTAAGACATGTTACCCATAACTTTTTAGATCAACTATGTATTTGTACTTGTGAAGTGTCATTAGAATATTTTTTGAAAATTAAGACCTGTTTACACGTTAATGATATATAAGTTTGACTACATTATTTTTAGCGGTCAATGAATATCAACTGCGTGCTATTTGCATGCAATTTCTCTCATCATCTAAATGAGGCTTAAAGCCCTTATTTAGCTGGTGAAGCCGGTCCTTAGTATCATCCGACGTACTTCTGTAGCAGGTAACACAGTAGTTTTGATAAATTGGCCCTTACGAGCAATTGCTATAACATGTCCTAATTCATCTCCCAATAACGAGAACAAATAATAAGCATCTGAAGCCAAACATGCCAAAGGCTCACGTGATCGGTCAGCTCCCAAAAGGGCAATTTAAGTGCCTACTTAAAGACATGTCAGACAAGATAAGGGTCCGCTTGCGTTGGACGGATCGATTTAGCTGTGCAAACTTAATGCTAACTCGCGGCAATTTATTGGAGACTTATCTGAATGTGACCTTAAGTGTTTTGACATTGAACTTAAAAAAAAATAGGTTAATTTAAAATAGGTTCAATATTATTTTGTTTTCTAATCATGTTGTCTAATTGTTATGACACAGCTGGGCCTCCTCTCTGTTACAGGGAGATTGCCATAATTTACCACGCGGATGGAGTACCTACGTGTTAATAGATGTCGACTTTGTATTTTTGGTTCTTGGACTCCTCATGATGTTTTCCTTCACCGTTTTGAGAGCATTCATTGGTGCTAAAACAATTTTTAAAGTAACGCGCCTGGTCGGCAGACGATCTCCGGCCACCGTAGGCGCGGGCATGCGGACAGCGAGTAAAGGGCAACTCGCTGTCCGCATGCCCTGGTCGACGGCGCGTCGTGTTCCACGCGCTCCTCAAAGAGCGTCATCAAAATGACGGGGCCCCCTCACAGAGGACCAAAGCCTGCATGGGTCGCGGGACTTATTTCCATCACAGTGACCCCGGAACATAAAGGGCTATTGAAGGACACCGTGGATTTTAGTCAGTACAAGTCTGAAAAAAAAGTAACGCGCCGCGCCTGGTTGAGTTGTAAGTCGAAACCGATACCACTGTTTTAATGAATTAGTATGTAAAATGTGACACTGGATTTTTTTTATAGTAGCCCTCTTTTACAAGAAAAGTTATTCCATAAACAGATGGGTGTAACTGTATACTAGATCAATGAGACAGTACACTACTAGTTTATTCCTCTTTAGTCTATACTTTATGTGTCACTACCGTCTCAACTCCTTGGAGGATAGTGTTTATGGTATCTCCATCTCTCGTAGCCTACTTGCTGTCCATTACTTCAACAATATTCCCAAAAGCGAGACTCACGACAACTGAAGAATAAATATCTAAGACTATTTCGTGTGTAGTTGAAGGAGAAATATTCATCTTGACATTTCGAATTTTGTAAGATGATAAATTGGTATTCACGGTACGGCTTACAAAAATCGTTCAAATGTGGCGTAATTTCTTTTTAACTGACTTAAAAAGCAAGAGAACGTTGTAAGTTACATTATGATTTCTCAAAGTCGCCTGGACAGATTGGAATATACTTTTTTGCTTGAAATAGTATAAGTCTCATGTAGTCTCAAGTAGTATGGTCAATGTGGTGGTTTCTATCTCTCACTCGAGGGAACTTTTCAATCAGTTACAGCAAATCAGCTATGATTACTGATAATTTTTTTTAATGAGTTAGACCTCGAAAACTAAAAACTAACTTTCTTTGTATCTGAAATCGCCATTCACAGACCGAAAAAGAATTGGCCCGGGAGAAGTACAATTTTTGAGTTTGGTGCTCAAAAATTGGAAGGAGGATTTTAGAAAACAATATACAGAAACCATATATTACGAAATAGGTACCTAAGATCCCTAGAATAGACGAAAACTAGACCGACACAGCAAATATTCCAATATTCCCACGACCTGTCAAGGAGACCTATGACAAATCGCTTGAAGACCCATCTATCATCATACATCGTAACCTTTTAAGTAAACCTGCTTCAACTTATTTTTACATTATGTAGGTACGCTCCTACTGGCAGACTTCACGGTCATTTTTAGGGTTCCTTATCAAAATGGAAAACGCTACCTCCCTAACCCTACTACTAATATGCTCGCAAAGGAGGCCGGACGCGCGAGGGAGAGGACAGAGTCCACCTCTTACTCACGCCGCAGTGGTGGACGCCCACGGTGACGTACGTCGAGAGACGATCTGTAATGGGTGACTCGCTGTCGTGTTCCACGCGCGCCTCAAAGAGTGTGAGCACAATGCCCCGTCATCCCCCCTTTAGAAGGCCAAAGCCTGCCGGGTTCGCGGGATACACGCATACCGCGACTCCGGTACATAAAGGGCTACTGAAGGACACCTTGGATTTTATTCAGTACGAGTCTGACTGTCCCTCCTGCTCTACCCTGGGTGGGAGGGCTCATTTGATGATTTTACCACGTAAAAAAAACCCCTATTACTAAGGCTACGCTGCGAGTGGAGCCCGAACCCGCATCTTCTGGATAAATACTCCAGACACCTTACCAATTTGACTATCGCGACACAATTGTTGAAGCTGAATCTTTCATTCTCTTGTTTTAACGTTTAACTGTCTCTACGGAGTTCCTTCAATAGCCATTTACGTTCCAGGGTCACGGTTACCTTATGAGACAGTCCCGCTATTAAAATTCCAAACCCTAAAGGATAATCCAAAATTTAAGCGGACGAAGTCGTAGATAATGATAATAGTCGTCGCAGCAAAATATCTTTTTCTAGAAAATAATTTCTCATCATCTCAATTGCCTATGGTTTAATGTTTATCCAGGTTATGATATCAGTAGAATTCAGGGCGATATCGTTGCCAGTGTTCGTATAGAAATAGTAATTTAGAATAGAATAGAAAATCATTTATTCGATATAGGACACACACACAGAAATAATTAAAAAATAATAATACATAATTTAGTAATTTGTTATGCGTATGTAGTGTTATTACGAGTAAAAGTGGTTCAGCCATTTCTAAAATTGAAGACTTCAAAGTTTCTATGAGATACCGTTCCAAAACAATGTTTAAATAGATACGTATGCTGTAGTTGCTTCATGCATTTTGAACTCTACTATTACCACCTAGGTACTTTTTACTGCCTACCTACACTTGTCAAGTGTAAAAAGTAACACCAAACATACAAATCTAATCTATACATATAATAAAAGTGTAGAAAAGTTATTTTTGTACATTAAAAAAAAATTCAAAAAATATAGCCAGGGTATTAAAGGACAACCAATAGAACCCATTTCTAGCATTTTTAGAATTTTTGTCTGTTTGTCTGTTTGTCTGTGTATTTGTCCAGGTATCACATAAAATGTACGAAATTAATGTAGATAACTTTAATACACAACGATTAAGCGTAACTTGGAGAGGAATTTAGTTTTTGTTTCATTGTAATCGGTTCAGTCTATCAAAAGATATTTGAATTTAAAGTGTTTCAGAAGTAAAATTACGGGTGCACTTTGGTCTCACACATTGATTTCGTACGTCAGTCACGCGATGTAATTTCGAATAGAAAATCTACATTATTCATAAAACTGGAATGGACTGGAATGGACTGGAATGGACTGGAATGGACTGGAATGGACTGGAATGGACTGGAATGGACTGGAATGGACTGGAATGGACTGGAATGGTCTGGAATGGACTGGAATGGACTGGAATGGACTGGAATGGACTGGAATGGACTGGAATGGACTGGAATGGACTGGAATGGACTGGAATGGACTGGAAATGGACTGGAATGGACTGGAATGGACTGGAATGGACTGGAATGGACTGGAATGGACTGGAATGGACTGGAATGGACTGGAATGGACTGGAATGGACTGGAATGGACTGGAATGGACTGGAATGGACTGGAATGGACTGGAATGGACTGGAATGGACTGGAATGGACTGGAATGGACTGGAATGGACTGGGATGGACTGGAATGGACTGGAATGGACTGGAAATGGACTGGAATGGACTGGAATGGACTGGAATGGACTGGAATGGACTGGAATGGACTGGAATGGACTGGAATGGACTGGAATGGACTGGAATGGACTGGAATGGACTGGAATGGACTGGAATGGACTGGAATGGACTGGAATGGACTGGAATGGACTGGAATGGACTGGAATGGACTGGAATGGACTGGAATGGACTGGAATGGACTGGAATGGACTGGAATGGACTGGAATGGACTGGAATGGACTGGAATGGACTGGAATGGACTGGAATGGACTGGAATGGACTGGAATGGACTGGAATGGACTGGAATGGACTGGAATGGACTGGAATGGACTGGAATGGACTGGAATGGACTGGAATGGACTGGAATGGACTGGAATGGACTGGAATGGACTGGAATGGACTGGATGGACTGGAATGGACTGGAATGGACTGGAATGGACTGGAATGGACTGGAATGGAGCGGGCATTAGGAAAAATAGTCCTACATAAACCTGGAATAGAAGTTTCAAATTTTCTTGAAAAATCTAAGAAAATTCTAAATACAGGGTTTATATGAAAAACGTGGCCTGAATTAAGCGCTTTGAACTAAAAAATACATTGTTCAATTCCGACATCCACGCGAACGAAGTCGCGGGCACAGCTAGTTCATAATACGAACCTTTTAAACGACAAATTCAACCGTGTCAATTAAATTAAAAAGTTACCGCAAGTGAGGGTAGACAGAAATAAACATTCACAAGGGAAAGAATATCGAAATAATAAAAATCGAATATTTGGATAAATTCTTTTACAGTTTACTATGATATACATAGATAGACCAATATTGGGCTACGTTATTTAATTACAGAACAATAAAGATGTGTAGGCACTAACCTTTTTCATCCGTACTTGGTGAGGTTGAGACGCGTAGTTTTTGCTCCAAACACTTAATTTTCCGTCGAATTTTCTAATTACTACATTCCCTTTTTTGTTTTCCCATGATAACACTTAGTCATTTCACAATTTTTTCAGAAAAAAACACATTATTTTTAACGAAAACAATATTTTTCAAAACATGCTATGCTGTGACTACCGCGCAGGAATGACATTACGGAGAGATGGCGCTGCGGTCAGTGGATATAGAACAAGAATATTTAAAATTCGATTTTTAGTTCTACAGTCATACAAACACAAAGGCGGCCCGCAGTGCGCTCGGACGAGCTGTACCCACTTGCAGGTTGACACAGTATCTGATACGTTACATGCAACACTGCTAAGTGAGTACCCAGCTTAACAATTATGTGCGACGCCTAGTATCTACATTGAGTAACAAACTACGTAACAAAACTATATCTTAAGAATGTAACCGCCTACCTAAGTATCATCATCATCTGCCTAGCCTTTTCCCAACTATATTGGGGTCGGCTTCCAGTCAAACCAGATTCAGCGGGATATCAGTATTTTACATGGAGCGACTGCCTGTCGGACCTCCACAACCTAGTAACTGGGTAATACCATACCCCATGGTAAGACTGGTTGTCAGACTTTAGAGCGTCTGACTAACCGCCTACCTAAATATAATAACAAATTTTATTTTTGTAATAACAGAAACCGAATCATACAACCCAAAATAAAAGATAATACCTAATATTTTTCTCATCTCCTATTGTCGTCATAAATTGTATGGGAGGCGTTTTAACAAAAAATACTCTAATCCTCGCCGTGGAAACCCCTTTGTTCATAAAATAGGAAAAAGTAGGTATTTTTATATTGTAAAGGTTACAAAGGTTCCGTATTTTTTTGGGTAATGTAAGGTGGGTTGGTAATCTCTGTACTTGTCATTTGGTATTGTACTGTTATTATGTGTCCGTTATTTTCGTATTGTGATTTATCTTCTACTAGCTTTTGCCTGCAGCTTTTTGGGTGGTTATATAATATTGTACAGTAAATTCGGGTTGTATTTTGCTTGTAAAAATAATTTATTGGAATCCAATGATTTCAAAAGTAAGGATACGCCCTTCAGAACATTTTGTCGAAACCTTCTTCAAGCAAAAAGTAGCGCCATCTATGATAAACCATACGAACTACGTTCAAGTAGCGTTGCTTATATTGACGACGTGATCTTGTAAGAGCGTACAATTTTTAATCAGAATTAAGAATGTTCTAAATCAAAATAAAATTTTAAATGTAAGAATAATAAAACATTCACTTACCTAACATTCTTAAAAGAATTATATTCAAAATGACTTGCAGTAAGTCTGTAATACATACTCTTTTTTACAAACTTAAAACGACGTTTATGCAAAGTTACGTCGTTACTACTGAGTTGCTTCAGCCTGGAACGACAGCTCCGTGATTGGCGGCGGGCTGAATTACAGTCTGTCTATGAAGTCATGATACGAAAATATTCCGCAGCGCCCTCATCGATTGTCATAATCTCATAGACATACTGTACACTGCGGGCCAAAAAACTGGTGCCATTTTCGTTGTTCGGTAAGGCCTGTCCTTACTGTTTAAGTCCTCAATGTTGGAATCACTTTTTGAAAGTCACGAAGCGCAATGTCAGTGATAACATAATGCGCTTAGTTTTTTTCGAGAACTGTAGTTTTTCGTCAGGAAAGTATCTTAATTATGCTCTAATTTGTAGTTATGTCTTATTTTTAACCGGTTTAATATACCGTTTTTACGTGGTAAAATCATCAAATGAGTTTCCGACCCAGGGCGGCACTGGAAGGCTGTCAGATGTACTGACTAAAATCTACGGTGATTGTTCAATAGCCCTTTGCGATCCAGGGTTACGGATACCTACCGAGACAGTCCCGCGATCACGGCACGGTTTAATAAAGGAATTAAAATTCTTAAAATTGATTTATATCACAAAATGCTTTTTAATAATTATTTACAGACTGTACTTCAGAGAGTGTGCCCAAGAACTCCACGACCTCATCCCACCAGCCCCCTTCTATCATCGCACATCCAGACGCACGGCAAACTACCATCCTTTCCTTATTGCTATACCACCAATTCGCACTAAGCGTTTCCAAACGTCCTTTATAATGAGGACAGCGAAGGAGTGGAACTCTCTGCCTGCGCCTGTGTTTCCGAACGCATACAACCCTAATATCTTCAAAGTTAGAGTGAACAGGCTTCTTCTGGGTAAGCTCGCTCCATCGTCGACCCTTTCTTAGTCATTCCTGACCTAGACTAAGGTCAAGAGCAAACCCATCTCACATAAAAAAAAAATTAAAACAATTGATAAAAGGAAATGCTTAATGAAAGCAACATAAGGATCTCCAAAATAAAATTGTGAAACACATAACATGCACAATGTTCTTAACGAGTTTAAAACAGATAATCCGACGTCCGACAGAATTGGTTGGATCGTGTAATAAAGGATCAATTGATACGAGTTTTCTTAATGTGCAATATATAAAAACAACTTTTGCAAGTCTTTTCAGTAAAGGAATGTATTACGGTACCTAGTTCGACAGTTGTTGTTAGTAGGTAGTCCGTAGTTTGAGCCCCGCTTGACGGGGCTCCTTCAAAAAAAAAAAAAACACGTTAGGATTGTCTTACGTGGCCCCATGTGGTGAGAGAATAGATCGATTCTAAATCCGACTCTTAGTTTCAGAGAGTCGCTACAAATAATGAAATTCTTCAGCTTTATAATTTTAGGATAGTATATTCCTTAATATAATCCAAACAATCCAACATCCACGTGAACGAAGCAAAATCTAGTTCACTGATCTCAATTCTCATAATAATTCATTATTTCATCTCGACATACTTTCCTTAATCATAAATGAAGTCAATTACATTAAATTATCATCAAAACAAGTCTTATTTCACGTTTATTCCAATTTCAATTTTACGTAACAGTAATTTCACAAATATACAAGTGAAATAAAATAAAATCATAAAAGTGTCTTCTATATTTACAAGTCATGTCTTCGCAAGCTGCCTCTGGCACTATGGGAAGCCTGTACAATTCCTTGTAAAGATCTCTGTGAGATGCCTTCCGTTACTGACGTAACAGCATGAGAGAAAGATACGAGATAAAAGAATCCTCGTTTTTTTTCTTTTTATGTTGTAAGTAAAATAGGTTTTTAGTTGATAGTTGTGTTTTTGGTTTTAGATGTCTTCAAGGCAAGTTATGTATCAAAATTAGCCTTTCGTTCTCATTTATGAAGGACTTCCAATATTGTCTTCGATGATTTGGTTCAGCTCAAGCTTATAAATGTCAACAGTTATAGGCAGAGCATATAATTTTAAAGCTCAAAGGCCTTCTCACAGTTTTTCTCATCATCAAATGAGTTCTCCAACTCAGGGCGATACGAGAAGAACTTTCAGACTTGCACTGACTAAAATCCGAGATGATCCTTCAAATTCAAATTCAAATTCATTTATTAATTTTGTGAACACAGGGTATAAAAGATGTCATAAAAATTGTTTGGTCCGTCCTATGCTCCGCCAAAAAGGCATACAAAATATCAACGCTAAAATTTGTTTAATAATTAAAATTTAAATTAACAAAAGTCAAACAAAATCTAAAAAAATATACAAAGTCATCGAAAGTGAAATAAAAATAATATTACAAATACAGAACGAAAATAAAATAAGATGTCAAAAATGTTACAATTTTCCATGTCAGCAGTATTCAAATTTCATTAAAATTTTGAATTATTAAAATTATCAAATCATACGAAAAGACAAATTATACATTAGAAATTCCATAATTAAGTTAATTGTCATATATAATATGCCTATTCAAAATTTGTCGTTAAGGAATTCATCAACCGAGTAATATGCCTTGTCAATCAATAGTTTAAAAAGCTGATGTTTAAAATTGTTTAAATTGGCTGAAATAATTTGATTCGGTAATTTGTTGTACAGCTTGGGAGCCATTGCATATATACTTTTGTGGAGAAATTTGGTTTTAGTGTACACCAAGTGCAACTTATTCGAGCGTCGTTGACTTTCGACAGGTCTATAAAGATGCATATTGTTCTTTACAAAAACGCAGGCTTCATATACATACAGTGATGGTACAGTTAATATTTTTAAGTTCCGGAAATGTGACTTGCATGAATCAGTCCGTTTTATTTTGCATATAGCACGAATACATTTTTTCTGTGCTATTAAGTACTTGCTCAACATAAGCTCCATTGCCCCAAAATATCAGGCCATATCGCAATGTGGAGGCAACGTATCCATGATAAGCTGCTAAGAGTGCCGTCATGTTTGCAATTTTACCTAGCATCCTAAGAGCATAGGAAAACTTACTAAGTTTCCCACACACATTATCAATTTGGGTCCTCCAAGACATATTGTTATCAATATATAGGCCAAGAAACTTAGTCACATTAGATTCAAGTATTGGATCTCCTTTATAATTAATTTGTAATTGTGATTGCACCGTTTGTCTGATCTTAAAGTTCATTATTTTTGTTTTTGTCAGATTAATTTTGAGATTATTAGTTTTTAACCAGTCAAAAATCGTAACTAGACTATCATCAACATCTTTTACTATTTCTTCAATACTACCATTATTGTATATAACTGTGCTGTCATCTGCAAACAAGGACATCTGGTGCGAAATGGCTTGGGGAAAGTCATTTATGTAACAAATGAAGAGCAACGGTCCCAATATAGAACCCTGCGGAACACCGTAATGTAGCACTCTCGAGTCAAAAGAAAATACTACTTCACTTTTAGTTTTACAATCCACTTGCCTTATCTGGGTAATTTGTTTTATATCCTCCAAGTAGGATTGTATGAGATTGAGTATATTACGTCTAATGCCAAAACTGGAGAGCTTAGCTAGCAGCACTTTGTGGTTAACATAATCAAAAGCTCTAGTCATGTCCATGTACATTGCCACAACTGGTTTTCTATTGTCCATGTTAAAATGAATTTTTTCAAGGAAATTATATATGGCCATGTTAATGGTTTCAATAGTCCTTTACGTTACAGGGTCACGGTTACATGAGGAAACAGTGCCGCGAAATGAGACAAGATTAATGGAAGCTAATATTAGTAGCCTTAGATGACGAACTAGACCGACTACAAAACTATAAATAAAAACCAGCGGCAGAGTATCACAAGTTCATTATTTCCATTTTATTTACATGTATATCACACACAAATACCCCCCTTTACAAACCACTTAACACAAAACTCGTTAGCTGAACTTCACATATTCACAATTCCAATGCAATTCAATTACTTGCTGGCATAAATTTATCGTAACAAAACAGAAAGACTCACACGCATAGTGACGCTCACGATCACATCACGGCTCATAACTCGTATTATATGAGTTAGCACGGCACGAGACGGGGGCAAGAGTTGAGGGGTACGAGATGAGGGCGACACAACCGCGTCGTGGCCGCGGATTGTCAACGAGATGTATCGACCAGTATAGATTTATGAGACCGACAGTTTTTGGGAATGAGAATAGTGAGTGGAATGGAGCGTTGGTGAAACAAATATTTTTGGTTTTGAGTAAAATAGAGAAATGAGTGACGGGAGACACAATTTATGGGTGCTTTTTTAGCCAGTTGCCGTCTTATCGTAAAACGTGTAACTTTATCTTATAGAGATTAGTTCTAGGTTTAAACCATGTTCTAAACAAAACCTCCTTAAAAAATATAAAGTTTACCATTAGTTAGTTCTAGTACTTAAACATGAGCCTGCGAGAACCATAGTTTAACCATTGACAATCTTCAGTACTAAAAGTAGAGGTCAGATTTGTGTTTATTGTTTACAAATCGTTGAGAAATGGAAATAAACTGACTTGAATATTTAAAAGATCGTGTAAATCTCGAAATGAATGACAAAGATTAAATTATGAATTCCAAAATAGATCTCGAATTGCCTCGCAGCTTTACTCCTTTTCCATCCATTTTACGATCTTTGAACAATCTCTTCCGCCCCACACAAGACTCATATAGGTAATTATAAATTGCACACAAAAAATAAAACAATTGATTGAGCAGACAAAAACCAATTAGAATTTATATTATTAAAAGTAGGCACCCACAAAGCTCAAAATTCGATAATCCTATTCTAAAATATGTATTTAAAAGTCGAAACCCAATCTGGGCACAATAGCCACTCCACCCCACTTTAAACCCGAGCCCTCCTCACGGCACATTACACACGGCGGGTTAGATTCGATAATATTCCCATTATATTTTATTCAGCACCATCCCTTCCTGATCGAGATATATTCTATGGTGTTTTTCAAAAAGTTGTTACCACTTAATTTGTTGATTTAATGATGTATGACACGGAAAGTGGGTCACATTGTGATCAGTGTGTGCCAACACAATGATGGGACTTTGGTGAAGTTTCATTCAGCATTTTGGAAAGGAGTTTGTATGGTGACAAAGATTTTTGAAAAGAGATGATAAATAATTTTAGAACTTCTGACATCAATGATATAATAATGTCTGGCATTTATTTTAGAAGCAAAAAGTTTTTACAAACTTGTCGCGGGACTCATTCCATTGCCGTGACCCCGGAACATAAAGGGCTATTAAAGGACACCGCGCACCACCGGACCCGCCCTGCCCGGAGTGGGAGGACTCGTTTGATGATTATACAACGCAAAAAAAAGAACCATTATGATCGTGCAGAATTATTTTTAACCGACTTCTTGGCGTCAAAAAGTTTTTACTAACTTGATGTGTTTGTTACTTACTCATTATAATCGTGCAGATTGGTTTTAACTGACTTCTAGGTTTTTAGGCGGTGCCGAGTGGCTCTTATGAGATGTGACCTTAAGTTTGGACTTCTGTGACTCGGTTAGCAAATAAAATTAATTATACGAATAATATAGAAGTTAAACATTACAGGAAGTTGGCCTATGAAACTTAACATATGAATTAAATCAGCAAGATCGCGGGAGGCATTTTTTTTTATCGTGGTAAAATCCTCCCACCCCGGGCAGGGCGGGAGGGACTGTCAGACTTGTACTGACTAAAATCCGGTGGTGTCCGTCAATAGCCATTTATGGTCCCGGGTTACGGTGATGGAATGAGTCCCTCAACCCCGGCAGGCTTTGGCCCTCTGAGAGGGGGGCCTGTCATTATGCTGACGCTATAAGAGGCGCGCGTGGAACACGACGCGCCGTCGACCTGGACCGTTGACCTGCATGATCGGTGGCGAGTTGCCCTTTACTCGCTGTCCGCATGCCCGCGCCTACGATGGCCGGATATCGTCCAGCGACGTCTAACGCCGTGGGCGTCCACCAAAGATCGCTGGAGCCATAGATCAATTTACACAATCATTCCACTACAAAAAAAAACATTAAAATACACACATAGGTGGTAGCTAAACAATGCCACAAGCGGTGACCACAATTTCTAATAAATTTTATTTGTACCACAGCTCTGTACGCGTTGGTCACTGAGCCTTTTGTGTTGGTCACACTACATTAACCCTAGCGAGCCGATTTTAATTAATTAATAATGCAATAAAATATTACGAACACACAAATTATTGTGTTTATGCATGAATGACCGCAACAATTAAATTAGGTGTGATTGGCTTTAATATAAGATTTGTTTTGGCATTGTTTGATGAATAAATAATAATTATTTGTTATAATTATTTTCACTGCTATGATAATTTGCAGATTTTATTTTAATTGGAAAGGATATAGTTGTGATTGATTTTGAAATAATGCAATAGGGTATCATGTTACGGGAAAATTAGACAAATACTCGATTCTAGACACAAATATTGTGTATTTTTTTTGTTTGTTAAATATTTAGGTGTAATTTATTTATTTTTGTAGTTTAGAATTAATTTGAAATAAATCTAATATTGTGAAATAAAGGAACATTCTGGTTTTTTTCTTTAAGGGAACAAAATCACTTTCCTGATATTTTCTATAAATAATACCTATGTTTTTCCTGAGTTTCCATCGAAAATTGATGTAATTTTTTTTATTACCTGGTTGCCCTGGCTTTTATAAAAGATTGATTTTACATTTTATATTATATATTTCTTTGGTAAGCGGAGCAGTGTAATCACAGTTCATGTTCAACATTAATACATTGCAATTTATTCTACTGGGTCCCAAATTAAATCGAAACCTACACTAAAGGGTCTCAATAACGTATAAAGCGACACGTAACTCATAGTGAATCCAAAAACAAATTACCTATTCAGACCCTTTAAATTTCAAACCATTCAATACCAACAAATAACTAAACAAATAGAGTCGACCCTCTAGGATGTCCCATAAACTATAGCCGGGCATCCCTTTCGTACTTATCAAATTTCCGTAGTAAAAACCGCAGGAACGCGCCGAAGCCTTTGGGTAACAAAATTGTATACGAAATTAACCCAGCGGAATAAATTAAGGGCCATTGTTTGAGAGTACAACTACAGAATGATTTGGTCTCGATTTAAATACGAAAGCGTCATGGAACAAAGGTAGTCCTAATCTGAAAGGAGATGTTTGTTACAAATGCCTCGTTTTAAACTGATTTTGCTAGTTGAAAGATACGGTGTGTTTTGTCAGGTTCGTTTTTCGGTGTTGATTAAAAGTTTTCTCTTAGCATGAATAAGTGAGTAAACGAGTCTAGCTAGATTAAAATTATGCAGATTGACGAGCGTCCTTTGAGTAATTTTAAACTGTGGTGAGCATAAGTCTAGTATATTTTTATGTAACGAATCCATGAGCCTGAGTCGTCTAAATATTTTAAGTGCAAATGATTAAAAAAGTCTGGACGTGATATCATTACAAATCATTTTAATTTAAGTTACTGCCTACATTAAAGTCAAAAACATGTGGCAAGAATTTTTGAAATAGGATAAAAGTTGAGATTTTTGTCAAAGACATCGGGATTGGCGTAGCACTATATTCGAATAACATAAGTTTTAGTGAATTTTAGTTGACCTAACTAAAATTCACTAAAACATATTTAAATGTATTTGTCAGCTCGCCCGGTCGGCGTTTTACGTCTCTGAGATCGAAACGCGCGGGTCACGAGGATCCAGGCGCTCGCTCCGCAACGCCGATTCTCTCTTGGTGCCGCAGGACGGGTGCCCACGATCGTCTCCTGTTTCGAAGGCCCGGGGTTGACGGCGCGTCGTGTTCCACGCGCGCCTCAATACAGCAAAATGACGGGGCCCCCTCACAGAGGGCCAAAGCCTGCCGGGGTCGCGGGACTTATTTCCATCACCGTGACCCCGGAACATAAAGGGCTATTGAAGGACACCGTGGATTTTAGTCAGTAGAAGTCTGACAGTCCGTCCCACCCTGCCCGGGGTGGGAGGACTCATTTGATGATATTACCAAGCAAAAAAGAAACTATTTTGTCACAAACGTCGCAATAATATTATTGACCTTACCCAACTACAAACCACCTATCCCTTAGCACACCATATTAACCCCAAAATACCAACGAAATGCGAAAGAATGCGATTTAGGATTGTGTAAAAGTCACACGTAGGTCATAATGACCGCATGCGGCTGCGGACGTGTTAATCTGACCACAAGGGTCGCATTAATATAGCTTAGGACACTGACACGACATTTTTGGGTAAATATACGTATGTAATGTATTTTATTTTCTTTTGTAACAAAATTATTATAATGACTAACTTTTCCCGCGGTTTCACCCGCTGATTTTCTTGCTTTTGGTCGTAGCGTGAAGCCTTCCCCGCTTAATAGACATCATCATCTGCCTAGCCTTTTCCCAACTACAGATATTGGGGTCGGCTTGCAGTCAAACCAGATTCAGCTGGATATCAGTATTTTACATGGAGCGACTGCCTGTCGGACCTCCACAACTCAGTCACTGGGCTATACCATACCACATGGTAAGACTGGTTGTCAGACTTTAGAGCTTCTGACTAACTGTAACGACTGTCAAAGATTTACAAATGACAGCCGGGAACAACGGCTTTACGTGCTTTCCGAGGCACGGAGGAAACTCGCTATGACAGATGGTCACACATCCACAGACCAAACCTCGGCAAGCGCGGCTTAACCTGGTAAATCGGCCTGTGCGGCTGTAATTATTTAGCCACGAGCTAATAGACAATCCAAAACAAAAATAATTGTTCAATTCAAGTAATTCCTCAGACATCAATTCATGATATTAGTATAGATTATACATCCGCTCTCTAGATCAGACAGATATCTATGATTTATAGAACCCTTTCAGTTGCCCCTCGCGTTCTAGGGCCATTGTCTTAAAAGTACACTGTGGCCCTGGAATGTAAAATACACACAAAACAACAGATTAGTTTTTGAGCCAGTCACGCCCCCAAGTTTTTTGAGGAAAGAAATATTCAGGTGCGAATGGAACATGAACCCGCGTCTTCAGGATAAGTACTCCAGACTCTTACCAACTGGATTATCGCAACCACTTGTCGAAGCCGAAACTTTCCTTCCCTTATTTAATTCATAGGGCCGAGATGTAACCTCTTACACTTTAACACCCTTATTAATAAACGTGAACTAAACACAACCAGGATAATCTTCAGACCAACGACGATATATTACTAGACTCCGCGTGCACGATTTATGGAACAAAAACTACTCTGTCAACTGGCTGAGGTACTACTTAAGCGAGAGGGACGGGGTACTGCGTTGTGATTGGCTAACTCAAGGTCTGTTCTGCCTCAAGTTATGTTTACGGCTCACAGGATTGGTCGAAATAAGACGGGTATAAGACTTTTTTGCCTAATGTGTTGACACACATCGGTCGCTTGTTATTAGGAGTCTAGTAAAATATCGTCATTGCTTCAGACCAAACATAAATTTTTAAGGATTAACTTTGGCGTAACTTACCTTCTTGTTTTATTAATAAAGCAGCTTGTATGTAACTTAAATTATCAATTACCGTTTTTCAAACCTCCTTGAATAAAGAACATTGACGGAAAATGATCAGGAGTTCACTATACTCCAGAAAAAAAATACAAAATATCGTTCTCCCGTTTCGCCATTGTTCTTTTATAGTCATGCAAATTTAAAGACCTAAATTTTGTCAATGTATATTTCAATTACCTCTACATAATAAAATGCCCATAAAACCGTAAACAAAGTCGTAATATTAAACGTTTAACCCTTTTAGTTAACCCTGCCAGTGACCGCAGGGCAAAGGTTTATCATTAAACTGTTAACTTGTAGTCTGAGAGCCCACGCAAGATTTCATAAGATATTTACTCCAAATTCAAAGATCAAAAGATACCGAGCAGTGAGTTTGAGTGCTAGAATGGAAATAGTGCTAGAAACGAATTAAAAAAAAAATAATCCAAAAGAACTAAAAATTAGATGTATGTCGGTTAAAAGTTTTTTTCCAATAGTCTATTTCTTATCATCATTGGTTACCCAAGAGCCGTTAACTTCGGTGCCCAATTAATAACCCTTATTCCCCAATTACTGACCTACTTGAGTCAATTAATCAAAACAAACTGGGAACTGCTGAGCTGGGAACCAAAAGCCGTGTTAGTAGCAAATATTCTAAATGAAGAGCATTTTTAAAAAATATGTATTTTGTGGCTACTGGACCTTGAGAAATTGTCTACACATAAATGGGGTCTTATTCTTTTTTTAATTAAAATTTCTTTAGGGCTATATTTGCTGTGGCAACCTAGCGGATCTGTCTTGGTTTCTTTATTATAAACTATAAAAATTGTATTTGGACCGAAAATCTTATTGAACGTAGAAATCTTGCAGTGGCTCTCGGCCTATGGGGGTAACTTTACTATTATGGTGACTTTTATGATCAATTCATTTTATAGGATATTAAAATTTAACTGAAACCTTATGGGACATTATGTTGGTGTAATTATCGCTTGCTTTTGTTGAGGATCTTTTTTACCTAAATATGGTATGTTTGGGTCGACGGCGCGTTGTATTCCGCGCGCGCCTCAAAGAGCGTCATGACCTACACAGAGCCAAAGCCTGCCGGGGTCGCGGGATTTATTTCTTTATCGTGACCCCGGCACATAAAGGGCTATTGAAGGACACCGTGGATTTTAGTCAGTACAAGTCTGACAGTAGGGTTGGGAGGACTCATTTGATGATTCTACCAAGATAAAAAAAAAATAAGTATGTTTATCGTTAGGATTAATTCCACATCATTCTACCAAGTGATCTTCCCTCTATAGATGACCTGAATCTTGCCAGATTTCATTTTTTTACAAGGAGTTTTGAGTTATTATTAAGCTAGATTAAAATAGCATTACAGTAGCCGTATAAACGTTTATAATGCTATTAACAGACTATCTCAAAATTCCAAAAGTCACAGAAATGCTGTAAGCCAGCCGATGTACAGCTTAATTTGTTACTTACACAAGCAGCACGACGCGACCCGGAAAACTACATGTAGGTTGTAGTTAGTATTTCTTCAGTGCAATATATTTGAACTGATATTGAAAAATTTGGCTCAGAATAAGGTTAT
Source organism: Agrotis ipsilon (assembly GCA_028554685.1). Lineage (NCBI taxonomy): Eukaryota > Metazoa > Arthropoda > Insecta > Lepidoptera > Noctuidae > Agrotis > Agrotis ipsilon. The sequence goes on from CM052956.1 coordinate 3,188,951, forward strand.
AATAGTCCGGAAAAACACGTCAGGGGCCTTACCACGAGGTCTTAACCCGATTCAGTTTAGGGTGTGGGAAAGAGACAGAGCTATACAAGTCGTATAACGCCATCTCGTTTTCAGAGCGTAACTATTCACGCTTTAAGACTTCATGTTAGGCCAACTGTACTACATTCCCGTGGGATAATGTTCGGTTTACCGCGGGTAAAGTCGCAAGCAACAGCTATATAATGTAGTATCTAATAATTCAAATTAATTTCAGCCTCAGCATACCGCAAACCGCAAGAAACTATTATTATCTACCGCAAAATTAATCACATAAACCAGAGATATGCTATACCAACTTCCATAGCATCAATTTTAGTATATAACTTACCCGAGTATGATTAAGCCCTCTCCATTTCTCCGATAGCATAAACTCAAAAAAAAATTAAAGCATTTATTTTAAGCCCGTTATAGGAATTTTTGAATTGTCAAAAATAAAATATATTATTAAACACTATAAAAATTATGGTACTACAGTCCCAGTCACAAGACATAAAAACTGAGAAAGTACTGTAGATGCCATTCCAAGAAGTAGATCTCTATGGAGAAGAACGAGCAAGAAACTCCATGGATACTCTTTGGAACTGAGGCAGGCGATGTGCTCTTTGGCGCGTCTATTGTATATAAATTGGTATAGCAAACCAGCGTTATGTGAGCGCTGCGACCACGCGGTTTCAAGGCTGTATTAATAGAGAATAGCAATGCAGGGCTGGTCGCGGCGTGGTCTTTGATCGGACGCGCGTCGATTCCACACCCATCTCAAAGATCTTCTTGCAATTCGACGGAGCCCCTATAGAAGTCCAAACTAAAAACCTGCTGGGATCGGGGACTGTCTGAACAGATAACTGTGACCTAACGTGTTTACCACACCAAAACGCAGTAGCTACACCAGAACGATTGGACTGCTGCGCCACGTGGCGCGGTTTATATGCACACGGAGCATATAAATATTTTTTATGATCTTCAAGTAGTTTTCCGGGATGTATGAGAGTTTATTAGTTTGTAAACGTAAATTCCTAGCGTAGCTCAAAGATTTAAAAAAAACCTGGCTACATACTAGAGAGTAGTGAAAGCGACATCTATGAGTCCATACTTGAAGTAATAGGAAGAACCGCGTGTAGAACAGCTGTGTGCACATTTCGGAAGTTAATGTCTACATTCAAGTGTAGATGTCGCTTTTCCAAATTCTTTATATAGGTATCTCATTTTTGTATGGACTCCAGCCTGTAACTTTTGGGAAAGTTGGGAAACTAACCATTGAACAGGATTTAGTAGCTTTTTCGATAATTTCGAAATAAATATGTCTTCTGGGCTTTGCTATGGTTTGATTTATAACTGATGTTATAAGTGGTAAGTAGACTTCTACTTGTCATTCATTTTCTTTAGTTTGGGACTTAGGATTGTGTCAATGGAAAATCTTAACATTCACATAAATGTTTTAGCGCATGATTTTTAAACTAATTATGTGGCAAACTTGTTAAGATTTTATACTTTGACTGGCCTGTTGGTCTAGTGGTTAGTGACCCTGACTGCTATGCCGGGAGTCGTGGCTTCGATTCCCACCCAGGACAAATGTTTGTGTGATGAGCTTGATCATTAAGAAATAATATATCAGTATGTTTATCAGTTGTCTAGTACCCGTAACACAAGCTCTGCTTAGCTTGGGTCTAGATGGCGTTGTGTGACAGTAGTGGAATATTATTATTATATTATTAATTCTTAAAATTCTTAATTCTTACTTATAAAAAATATAATTAGTACCTACTACTTTTATTATTCGTAGATACCTACCTACTTATCTCCCTAAAAACTTAGGAACTGAATATAACAAAGTGACAGCATGCTAAGCATAAGATACACTAAAACAAGGTAATAAAAGATCAGCATTTATAATAAAAAGTCTTTATTTCAATATTTACATAGAATTTTTGTATTAAAATAAGTAATTTCTAAATAAGTACACTTAAACATGTTTTATAAAACATTTTTTTTCATCTCAAAAATAAAAAATATAGCATTGACTTAAATTCTAAAAATCGTGCTTTCATCAAATAAATTCAAATTGTTTAACTAAAATCTTACATAATTACAAAAATTAATACACAATATTTTTTTGTGCCAGATCCAAATTTTTATAATCTTAGTTTTGTCGTACAAAAATCCCCAAAAACCTGTTATTTTATTGATTAACCCAGTAGGCTTTTGTTGTCCTCATTTTTGTAACCTGTGTAAAATTTTAATACTGTCCTGCTGCATTATTATTCTAGAGCGCATTACATCAAATTTTAACATTTATATCTAATGTTTTTCTAATAAAAATACTTATAATTTTTATCACAATATAAATTCAGTAGGCTTCCCTCAAATTATAGGTACCGAGGATAGCATTCTGAAATTATAATCTTATGTATTTTTCTTTAGGTTTAGATTTTATAATATTCCCTGTACTTAAAATAAACTTTTCACACTACTTGCTCGTAAATGTCATATTATACGTCAGGCAAACCTACTGTAAAGTATGACATTATTCCCCCTCGCTCGAGCCGGGAATAATATATGTACTGAATTTCATTATTCCCGTGGGAATAATGTGATTTGAATTTGGAAACTCAAAGAAAACCTTATGAAAACTTTCACCAAGGAGTCGTATCAGTAATGGCGGCCGCTGGCAGCAACAGCTGATCGCTTACAGTGGTGCCAACTTCACGTTCGAAGGTTGTCGTACCACATCAAATTTCAAAATTCGAATTTATTTCCTCGCAGTAGGTGTGAAAAGCAGAGTACGCTCCTCGAGAGTAAAGCTGCCTTGTCTTGGGCTGACTTGAATCCCTCGCTACACTAAGGATTCTTAACTTAATTCCCTCGTTTCACTCGGGAATTAACACTTGAACCTCCTCGCTTCGCTACGGAGGTTCACCCCAGAATCCTTAGTGTAGTTTCGGGATTCAATACGCCCGTGACGTAAGGCAATGCTTTACTCCCTTGGTGCGTAATCTACTATTATATACCTACTACAAAAACTAAATAGTAATAATCCGGTACTGAAAATTTAATTAATATAAATGCAATATTTAGTGAATGGACAGTGAAAACACCTAATGAACATTACAATAAGTATTTTTTTCGTTATTGATTGCATGTTATACAAACGAATAGATGAGTATATTATTTTCAGTCAAAAGTTAACATTTACAAAATTATAAATTGTCTTTTATAAGTTACACACTAATTTATAGGTAAATGATAAAGGTGTAGTTAATATTATAATGCTTGCATCTAACATTTTTCTACCATTCAAATGTGCTGGTTTACAAAATATATTTAATAAAAAAACCGCTTCGAATGACAAAAAAATCGCATCACTGGATTTTAAACACAAAATTCTCATTCATGATGAGTATCTAAAATAAGTTGATATCTATCCATGATTGTATGTGCGAGAAGCGTTGGTCACCTTCTCCATTGTGTCGTTCCTGAACCTATTTAAAGCATCGACTGTAGTTTGCAGGATGCCAAGTCCTAGCCTAAACTTGAAATCAACAAGTCTTTGTAGGAAGTTCAGAAATCCGCCTTGTTGGTTAAGAGGAGGATACGTTACAATCTCAGGATCATTCCAGGGCTTCGAAGTTGCAGGCTTGTCAGTCGTCACAGAGAATGAAGAAGGCATAGTTGATGTATCTGATTTCAAATCTGTGGTCGTTTCAGTTATCATACTGCTTACAGTTGACGTCGGGGTGTATATCGGACTGTTCCTTTCAGTTACATCAGTATTGCTTGAAGGAAATACTTCGTAGACTTTGAAAGTTTTAGGTGTTGTCTCCATGTCATTTGACATTTCTGTTTCTGTTGTTTTTTCATTTTTGCTGTTTATCGGTATCGTAGACACACTTTCGACAACTTCAACCCTAGCAGTCACAGATGACAAATCTAGTGGAGCATCAGTTGGTTTGGCCTCTTTTGCGGGTTCAGATATTGCGTAAACTGTAGTGACATCTTTAGGCAGTACTGTACTGTCATCAGTACTAACAGGAACAAGATTTCTTATAGGAGCATGAATGTTATAAGAGTCATCAATCTCATTACTTATAAATATGTCTTTGTTGTTCTCCTTTTCAGCTAAAAGCTCCTCTAGTGAACCAGAAATACTACGCTTCTTTCGTAACTTTCTAGGTCCATGTTCTGGTACAACAGCGGGTGTAGCTGAATCTACAAGTTCCTTGGGTACATTTCCAACTACGAATTTGTTGTCTCCCGATTCTGAACTGGCGTCACTGCCGCTTGGGTTTTCATCATACTTATCTTCTTGATTCTGTTCATCGGTATTAGAACCTAAGTACATTGAAGTTGGTTGATATGTCACTGAACTGCTTGTTGTTTCACTATAAAACTGACCTTCAAATGGGTAAACTGGTTTGAAGTCAGATTCTGCTGCTGGTTTTACGCCATAGACTACCGAGTTAGAATTATCATTTCCATAAGCTGTCATGCCTGTTGGGCCAGTTTGTGGAGCAGCATAAATTGGCTCTACAGCTGGGTACGGAGTATAATTGGGTTGCTGAGGTTTTTCGTAATTATATTTCCCTTCTGTGGTGTAAGCGTGTCTTGTTTCGTACTGCGCTACTGGATTGTAATTATTGATTGGCTTGGAATACACAGCAGCATGAGCTATGCCGGTTTTTTGCTGAGCATAATGTACCTTACCATAATTTGGGTTAGGTTTGTAACCAGATGCAACTTGTCTGTATCTAATATCTTGTTCTTTCTTTACTGGATATCGGTTGATGTGAGCAGTTTGTCCAGCGTAAGGGTTTAACTTCTGCTTAGCGTGAGCTGGCATTCCAGCTAGTACGGTTCCTAACATTTCTTCCTCAGCTTGCCCGTTGCCATCATTAGCATACTCCTCCGCATTATTTTTGTATATGTCATCTATCTTATCTACTTCAAAGGTTCTGCGTACAGGAGTTGCGAATGGGTACAAGAAGTATCCGGCAATACCCACTAAACTTGCCAGGCCTAACATACCTACTCCTACAGATGGCATTACTTCCCTAGATAAGTAATTGTAGATTTGAGTTGTTATGGCACCAGTTGGAGCTGTTGCTGGTTTCTTACCATTCTTGTTAGATTTAGTTTTGTTTGTCGTTTTAACATCAGATATAGCTACTTCTGTGCTCGGTTTAGACGTAGAAGTCTTTCGTTTCTTGTTCTTGTTTTTCTTTTTAGTTGAACTTCTCTTTGGCTTTTTGGTTGTAGTTGCTGGTGTACTGACTTCTAATTCAATTTCTTGCTCTTTAGCTTCTGTTGGGAGTAATGCTGATTCCATAATGACGGCAGGTGCTGAAGTAGTGCTAGTTTTCTGTTTGTTCTTGTTCTTCTTCTTTGGTTTCGAAGTGACTGTGATTACTGGTGTCATATTTGTGGTTTTCGTTTCTTTTTTTGTTGTTGTTGGTGCTTCGGTTGTTGTTGTAGTTGTAGTAGTCGTAGTTGTCGTCGTAGAGCTGGGGCGAGCTGATGCATTCTTATTTTTTTGTACATTAGACAGTACAGTATCCTTTATTTTGTTGTAAACATTCTCATTGATAGCAGATCCACTGGCTACCAAGTCAGCTTTGTTTGTACTACCAATTATGGGGCGTTTCGGTACTTTATTATTCTGAGGACGTTTTGGCTTGTTCTTAGTAACTGCAGGCTTGGGTTTCTTAGTGATTTCTTCTACTCTGGAAGAGTCTGTTGTTGAATTTTCTTTGACAGAATTGCTTAATGAGAGCCATGTAGAAATGCCTTCATTGGATGTCGAAGATTCGATTGGCATCGGGCTTATTTTGTTTTCCGTTTCCAATTCGTCCATTGTGACGGGCACTGCTACTCCAGGGTGAGCGTTCTCAGGCTCTTCACTATTCTCGTGTCTCGTTTTGATTCTATGTTTGACTTGAGTTTTGAGTTTGGGTGGTATTCTAGTATCAGCAATGACTGGTGTTTCAACAGTGGTATTGGGTTTATCAAGAAGCTGTATAGCAACCATTTCCATGGATTCTCGTATCGGAGTTCTTGATTTAACATCTCGAGAAGAGGCATCATCAGGCTTCAAACTTGTTGGTCCCTCTGAAGTGGATCTGTAATGAGATAAAAATAAAATGTCAACACAATCTTTCAAGTAACTGTTGACACACACATTGACAACAAGCAAATAATACAATAAAAATAAAATCAATATTGGAAATTCGTTTAAATCTTTATAATTATAATTTATCTGTCTTATTAATAAGATCTGTCACAAGACGAGTAATGAGTGACTCGCCGACCATGCCCGGGCTCAAAGAGGTGTGAGCAATCTGACGGAAGGCCATAGACTGTCGGGGTGAACTACTTTATCAGGTTACAGTGACCCTGGAACGTAAAGGGCTATTATAACTTAAAATGTCACTTACGGGATATCTTCCGTGATTATAAGCGCCATGATCGCGGGATGACCAGTCATCCCGCGATCATGGCGCTTGCAACAGCGTCGAAATATCGGGAACTCAATCAAACAAAAAATCACGGAAGATATCCCGTAAGTGACATTTTAAGTTATGAAGCAAACCGTGATAGTTTAAAAAAGTGTTAAAGGGCTATTGCTAGAACATCGTGGATTTTGCGCCCTGAGGAGAGGATTCTTTTGATGATTGATGATTTACCGCGATAAATAAGCGGGCACCGTCAAATTAAAATTAGCGACCGACTTCGAAAAGGACGATGCTCTTAATTCGGTAAAGTCGATATTTTCCATTAGGTTCCATATAATTTAAGTCAGTTTGCCTTAGCTTTTATTTTATGAGCATTTTTGCATATTGTTTTCGTGGATGATATTTTTAACGTTATTATTACGGATTACAAAATACGTGAATGATATTATGTATAAGTCCTTCCAAAGATGTGCTGAAGAGCTCGTATTGCGCCACAATGTCCATCCGACTTCAGGAAGAAAGCACGAAACCAATTCAATTGTAAAAAGGCGTGAGATAGGGACTCGGTATTTCTCTGAAATAGTTTATGGAAGCATAGGAGGACGTTAAAAAAAGCACAGCACATCAGCCTACCTCAATCTGACAAATTTCTTTAATAGATTTTCAACCTTATCTCAATAGTGGAAGGTTAACGTTCGATTGGTAAAATTTGACAGATTGGGGTAGATTGACTTGTTGGCGGCTGTATATCAAGCAAGCATGTTTATTGCCTCATTTACATTCAGCCCCTATCGCTGCTCCTCGCGCTGCCGGCAATAATTCCCTAAATACTGCTGTGGCAGGATCGAAGGAAATGTGTGTTTACATACTGCCCTGCCTCTCACTTCGCTTTCAAGTTCCGGCAATGGCAGACGCTGAAATTTTTGCAGTGTCCGCGCTGGGTTTTAGCGATACATAATTATGTGCGTCAGATAAAAATAAATCTAATGAAAAAAAAGAAAAGACGTCGTAGAAGATGGTGGATGATATCTATCAGTTTCTAATAATTCTAAAAAATTTAATTGCAATGTCGTTGCTCCATTCGTACGGCATTTTTATGTAGGTAGTTGCAACTAAATTCAAGTTACCTATGTACTTTGTGTTTGTAACGCACAGCAGATACACGTTTAATCACTCCGGGCGCACGGCGTCAACTGAGCGCTTGAGCAGAATGTAAACACGGGCCTACCGCTCGCGCTGCCGGTCCTTTGAAGTCCGCATAAAAACCGCTCTTTTGGGGAGCGCTGGGCAGCGCGAGTGGCATTAGGCAGTGGCATGAGAAGTATAAGTTTACATACTCGTCCTGCCCACTTCCCTGCCCACTTCCCTGCTCACTACAGCTGAATGTAAATGAGGCATATGATTTTAGCGGCTTCCACCTCACCAGATCCGGTTTGCAAGAAGGTAGAACTTAAATAAAATAAAAAAATCGACACGTTTCTACGAGAGTTTTATTGACTACCTATATATCTAAAAACAAATAAATAATGTACTTAATTCATAGATTTTTTTGCACAACATTACACAATTGTATATTAAATTAATAATTTGCTAAATTATTTACAGTTTTCTTACTTAAAGTTAAGAAAAAATAATGCATGATACGGAGTGTTCATCAAATTGCGGGTTTATAGCTCGAGGTCTGGTAAAAATAAGATTCAAAAATTATGATCCATCATAAAGTATGATATTATTGGAAAATAAATAAAAACGTGGAATGCGTGTTCATTTTTAATGATTTGTTCCTTACTCGCCTCTGAGCTACAGCAAACAATTCTATTAATTTATGTTAAATTGTATTTAAAAAAAAACTATATTATTTGATAATTATATGGAGTAGCTAAGCATACACTTCATGAAATTACCTCAAGATTAGATTCAATAATTAAGAACATAATTATAATTTACACACTTCAAAAAAGTTTCCGATCACATCATGATCACAATCACGATTATAATTTCTGCGTCTTTTAATTTCAAACAGGGAATATAACAGGGAATTTAGCTACGTAAAGAAATCACATAAGCATACAATTTTTTTTACAAGGTTCTGTTAAAAAAAATCAGCTTAAGCTAATATGACAATCTTTTTTGACGTGTATATATTCTGTTTTTCATTTGTTTTATAATCAGATAAAGATAAGTAACTAATTTATTTTGTAAAACATGGAACCGTAAACTAAAATAAATATAGCATTAATTCAGCGGCTGTTTGTCTAACTTTTCCAACATTTTTACATATTTGTTATCATTAAAATTATTTATTACCTAACCAAAATTTGAGCAAAGAGAGCACGGTCCGTACAAAATTGAGCCACGTCTTACAGCAAAGAGAATTATCTCTAAGGCCCTTCATACACAAGGCGACGCAAGTCTCCGATACCTTACGATTTCGGTTTCCAGGCGACTTTCACAATACAATCCATAGAGGTTCGTAAACACGCACGCGTCAATGGATGTTAAAGTCGTAAGGTATCGGAGACTTGCGTCGCCTAGTGAACAAAGGGGCTAAGAAATTATGAAAATGGGTAAACAAACGCTAAACTTCCGAACTCCATCCTTACGGGCCGACATATATTAAGAAAAACATCTATAAACATCCGATTATATACAGTTAATATTTAAAAATATTGAGACATCATACTTGATTATTTTGGCTTGGTTTCAATTATTGATAGCCAACGGAGGCTTTATTTATTTGTTCGATCTTTTATACCACCGACCACCAATCAACAACGCAACCACATGCGCAAAATTGACTTTTATTCAATGCCAGCTTAGATAGAATGTTTAAGTATTTTACATGGCGATTTTATTTTCAAATCGCATTTGCAGTTCTTACTCGTATTTTGTTAAAATATTGTACCTATTTTCGCGTGACATGACGAAACAAAGATTTGTTCTCTTAAAACATTCAAGAGCTGATGTGACTTAATGAGATGTTCTATTTATTTATTTATTTATATAATAAATAGCACAGCCACATCACACGCATTACACATTAATACATAATAATACACTAAAACTAAAACAAATGCATATGACAATTTCGGCGTACATAGCACTCAATTTAACATGAGTCTGTAACGTTTGACCAACATTCGTTTGGTCCATGAACTTTTGGTCAACAGTATTTTTGACCCATGAACTTTTCATCCAAAGAACTTTTGACCCACGAACGTTTCGCCCACAGAACTTTTCGCCAGTGAATGTTTAACCAACAGAATGTTTTGTCCAATAACTTTTCACCCAAAGAACGATTGGCCAACATACACCGGGATCGCTGAAATCGCATTTATAATATTAATGGATAGTATGGATTTGTTAACTTTGTCGGTAATATTATTGAAAACCACCATATTTGTTGGTTTTCATACAGGTTTTATATACTTTCAGCAGTCCCAGTATTCTGTTGGCGAATCGTTCTTTGGATGAAAAGTTATTGGTCAAAACATTCTGTTGGTTAAACATTCACTGACGAAAAGTTCTGTGGGCGAAACGTTCGTGGGTCAAAAGTTCTTTGGATGAAAAGTTCATGGGTGAAAAAAATTGTTGACCAATAGTTCATGGACCAAACGAATGTTGGTCAAACGTTTAAATAAAAGTCAAAAGTTGCTAAACATTGATTAAAACGAAAAGACAGTAATAATTATGACTTTTTAGACATTAGTTACATAGTTAAAAATTTTAGAAGACCAAATAATTATAAAATAGTAATAAATATTATTAACTAAAAAGTACAAATTCAAATAACAATACAAAATAATATAATATACAATTAAAAAATAAACTCATCAAATAATAATCGTCACAAGTAAATGTTCCAAATCAATGTCGTCGAAAATAATCAAATAATATTTAAATCAGAAATTAAAACTATAACAAGAAACGGAAAGAATTAGAAATGAGAATATAATTACAAAATTACATTACAATCTTTCATTTTATTTTAATTGGCAGGGACATGGACAATATAATTTTTCGTCTAAACCTCGGTAGCTTGTCGTTAAATATGTCTAGTTCTGGCACTTTTACGACTGCATTATTATATTCGTTGCTCATTCTAACAATGGGAGACTGAAGACCTAGATTGGTTTTGGTGAAAGGGATCTCAAACGTCTTGTTATTTTTTTTGGTCCGCGGATAAGTTCTTGGAACTGCTAAGGAGACTTTCTGTAGGAGGCAACTGCATTGGGTTTTTCTATTAATGATCCCATGCAGGAAACATAAATCTAAGAGACGTCTACGATCGCGAAGAGTAATCATTTTAAAGTGGGCTAGGCGCTCGTTGTAGGGCCTTCTGTGTGAGAAACCACTTGAGGAGAAGGCAAGATGCCTCGTGAAGGCTCTCTGTATGCTTTCCACTCGTTGCGAGTGGACTGCATAAAAAGGACTCCATACACTACTCGCGTACTCTAGATTGCTGCGCACTAGGGCGTTATACAGTAGCACTTTGGTTTTTTGGTGCTTAAAACCTTTGGAGTTGCGCTTCAAAAATCCAAGCATCTGGGCGGCTTTCGTCACTGACTTGTCAATATGCGAGGTAAACTTTAGTCTGTTGTCCACGACCACACCCAGGTCTCGAATTTCATTCACCTCCTGAAGTATTATACCATTAATGTGATACTGTGTTTGGATAGGTGTTTTTTTCCTAGTAAAATTTATATGATGACATTTTCTAGCATTTAAGCTCATACTGTTGATGTCGCACCAATGTTGGATATTATTTAAGTCAGTTTGAATTAAGTCAGCATCAGTATAGGAGTTCACCACTTTATATATTTTAAGATCGTCAGCAAAAAGGGAAAACCCGCAATGTCTTATGTGATTGGTAATATCATTAATAAAGATGAGGAATAGAAGCGGCCCCAGATGAGATCCCTGTGGGACACCTGAATGCGCATAATACACCTCAGATCTGAAACGAACGATGACCTATTGGCAGATTGGACGCATCCGTCAATTTGATTCATTAAAAAAAAGAATCTGAAATCTATCAAGATTCATTTTACCCATGAGTCACTTTACTACTTAAGGCAGTAAATTCTGGATTTCTGGGATAAATAAAAATCTACTTAGGTTACAGATTTAGATCATCTAACTAAACTTAGTCGTCTATTCCAAGTCTCTCGTTTCTTTCTTTTTATTTTACTACTGTTCAAAATTATCCGACGACTTTGTTCTTCTTTCAACCTATTTGTAACATTCTTCATCCATTCCTTTACCTTAAAAAATAAAGTGGGTTTGATCCCCCCTTTCTCTTTATTCTCCTTACTTGCTCTTCCCATTTCTGGTACTAATCTCCTATTATTAGGAAACGAATGTAATTGCCAAGTTTTCAAATCGTCGTCCCATCGCCATTCAGGTTTATAAATATGGATGACCTTAGGAGCTTCCCTAGCATATGGTAGGAACCATGGAGCAAATAACGCTGCAAAACCTGAACCAGCAAATAATAATCCAAGAGGGGCTAACAGAAATGGAAACAGACCAATACTCAAAGGATTAATGGTAGCTAGCCAACCTAAGGCATTCAACGCTGGCCGAAAAAAGTCTACTAATGATGAAAAGCTAAATATATCATCATCAGAGCCTCCTGCACCTCCTGGGGCAATTATAGCAGAGCTTGGTGAAGAAGCAGCTCCAAAACTAGACTCTTCAGATACTGGTTTACTACCAGTATTAGCAGAATGATAGTTTGCTAACTCTGTGCCTTCGACTGATGCACTTTCATCACCTTGTTCTTGATTCTCGTCAGATGCAAAGTAGTCTTCATCTTTTGATGAATCGCTACCTGAGTCGTCTCCTAAACCTAACCCAAATCCTCCAGGAAATAAACTCTCACTCTCTTCCTCCTCCGATTCAATAACAACATTCTTATTTATAACATTTGTGTTTACAGCTATATTTAAATCAGGACAAGCCTCTTTACCTTGGCCTTGAAAAGTATTATTTAAAGTTAGATAAATAGTGGGACAGTCTTCAGCAGATGGACTATAATCTTCAGGTCTTATAACAATTCTATCAGTATAAGAATTAACTGGTTCAAAAGTAGAAACCTCGTAATTGTTGCCTGCATTGTTCTGAACATTATAATGGTATTCATGATTTGTTGGTCTTGTGTTATACATTGGTCGTTGTGTTGTTGTTTTTCGGGTTACTTGTTGAGTCCAAGGTTTTGGGTAGCCTAAGTTTGTAATGATTGGTGTAGGAGTTGGTACATTCGTGTGGTAGTATGGAGGTCTTGTTGGACGTGGACGAGTATTTATTACTTGTATAGGAGGGGAATATGCTTGAGATTCATCTGAATGATATTGGGGGCGTTGGTTATAGTACATATCGTGATCATTATAATACTGGTCATAAATGTTATTTGGAGGAGGCCTTGTGTATCTTTTTGAGTTTATTTCACTAGAATTTTCCGTACTAGAGTCATCACTTGACTGAGTATTTAATTTGTTGGTGCCCTTGACGTCACTATTTAAAGTGCTAGTTTCATAAGAAAAGTTCAAGTCGTTAAGTTTTGTTTTATCTCTCCATTTAGTGATTACTTTTCTTATTGCTGGTTTCTTCTTCTCATAAGAATCTTCTTCATTTTTATCTTCTACTGGTTTAGTTTTCAATTTCTGTTTCCCTCGTTGTGGATTGTTTCGAATCAAACGACCTGTTCTATTATTTTTATAACCTAATTCTAATTCCTGATTAGAAAAATTTGCTAATTGATAATTTTCTTGTATTTCATTATTGATATTAACATTAACCGATACATTATTAGGTATACTATTTTCTAATTCCGTATCATTTACAAAATTAATGACTTTAGGTGCTAACTTAAAACTATTTATACTTAAATTACTAAATGTATACCTTATTGGTGGATGTGTAGATTTTTCATTGTCAGTCCTAATTGCGGTAGAAACTGTGAACTCCTCTTGTTGGGGTCGCGTATAAACAGACGGAAAAACTATAACAACTAATAAAACTAAAGTCCACTTTAAACACACACTTTTTCGCTTCGTCATCGTGTTTGTCGCGATCTTTACCTGTAAAGAAGAAAAGTATTTATTAGTGAAACATGTTGTAGGTATGATAATAGTGGTAAAATTGTGAAAAACAAACATAATGTCAAGTAAATAAGTATTAATTTGGTTGTTACACGCAAATTTTTACAGCTAAAAAGTTTGTGCCTTATTTGGAAATCAGTTTTGTTTACTATACGGTATTTGGGTATTTTTGCTGGTATTTAATTTATTTATTTTGAAGTTTAAACTTTATTAAACAGACTGGAAAAGACAAAATAAAGTGCAGTGAAAGCGAAGTCAAAATCCGGCCTTGTACCAGAAATATTCCCAAACATTTTTTTGTCATACTAAAGACCAATGATCCAAATGACCCAAAATCCGATTTCCATTCGGTATAAATAAACAAACAAGTTAAAAATAACCGGTGGAGCACAGTATGGAACTAATAAAAACAGTCCGCCCCTCGCGCCCCTTGCTTCCACATCGCGACAATCGCAAGCTCAGTTGTTGATAAATCATGCTAATTGGAATTTTAATAAAGCGGACTTCAATAAAATGTATAGTTTGTTAGCTAAAATGGATTGGAGCGAGATATACGATTCATGTGATCCCGATGTAGTCTTAGATTTATTTTATAATAAAATATATGATGTTTTTGACCAGTGCGTCCCTCCAAAAAGTAAACATATTAATTCATTAAATAATAGATACGTTTATCCGGTTTGGTACACAGCTGAGATTATTAGGACTATAAAAGTTAAATATTTATTACATAAAAAATATAAAGTAAGTAAATCACGCACTGACTATATGGAATTCGCACGTTACAGGACGATAGTGAAAACCGAGACGGCTCGCGCGCATAATCAGTACCGCAACCGAGTGCAAGCCCATCTGGCGAAGGATCCGCGAGCTTTTTGGGGGTATATTAGGTCTAGGAAAGGTGACTCAAATCAGCGGAAGTTAATTAAGGATGGACGGGTACTATCGCAAGACGAGTGTGCCAATGAATTTGCTATGTTTTTTCAGTCTGTGTACAATCCGGAACCTCCCGTACTGAGTGTGGCGGCGGCATGTGCGAGCGAGGCTGCGAGCGCGTGGCCGGGCTCCCGGGTGCACCTAGCGAGCCTAGGGCCCGCTGACGTAAAACGCGCGCTCGCACGTTTGCCGCCTAAGCGCTCAGCCGGGCCGGATGGTATACCAGCCTACATTTTTAGGGACTGTCGTGCAGTATTGGTTGAACCGTTGCTACACTTATTCAACATCTGTATCCGGACCGCAACTTTTCCTGAGCGCTGGAAACTTACTCGGGTTGTGCCCGTCCCTAAGAGTAGCAGGGGCTCAGCACCTAGCGATTATAGACCTGTAGCGGTGTTATGCACTCCAGCTAAAGTGTTTGAGTCGACCATTCACGGCAGCCTGTATCCACAGATTAGTGCTCTGTTGTCCGACGCGCAGCACGGTTTCCGTCCTGGGCGGGGGACAACGGGGAACCTACTGGATCTAATGACGCAAATAGTACCGACGATGGACGCGGGTCAGCAGGTGGATGTTGCCTACTTCGATTTCAGGAAGGCTTTTGACATAGTGGATAACGACGTTCTGTTAGCTAAGTTGGCTGGGCTAGGCTGTACACCTCACACTTTGTCATTTTTCGCCTGCTATTTACGGGACCGTCGTCAGTACGTTGATTGCAGTGGGCAGCTCTCTGAGCCATATTTCACGAGATCAGGAGTTAGTCAGGGTAGTAATTTAGGGCCGTTACTTTTCATTTTAAAAACCAATGACCTGCCGATGGTACCAGATAAGTCAATACCATTACTATTCGCTGACGACTTGAAATTGGTTCATAAAATTAAGCAAGAATCTGATCATGACATACTGCAGCAGGATATTAATAAAGTAGTAGAGTGGAGTCGTAGCAATAAGATGTATTTCAATGTGGCCAAATGTTCAGTATTATCATTTACTCGTTCACGTGACCCAAGTCATTATCAATATAGCATGGAGGGAGTCCAACTGCAACGTGTCTCAGAGGTAAGGGATTTAGGCGTACGCTTTACAGCTGATTTAAATTTCCGTAAGCATACCACCGACGTTTGTAAAAAAGCATACCGCAATTTAGGGTTGGTCTTGAGGCTAGGAAATCAGTTCTCGAACATCAGGGCTCTGAGATCGTTGTACGAAGCGCTTGTAAAAAGTCACTTGGAATGTAATGCTGTCGTTTGGTCACCACATGAAACCAAGTACAAGCTAATGCTAGAACGTATCCAGAACAAGTTCATGAGATTCTTGTACCTAAAGCAGTATGGTGTGTATCCAGGGTATCCACTTCTGTATCCTACACTCTTTGTGCTGGGCATGGTAGGATATAATAAACTGGAAGTAAGAAGGGAAGTAGCTGTCGCCACTTATTTATTTAAAATTTTGCGTGGTAACATACACAATCCGGGTGTTTTAAGCACGTTGAAGTTATGTGTACCGGATGGGTACATGGGACGGCGGAGGCGGCCGCCGCTGCTGTGGGAGCCGCCCGCTCGCACCAACCTGCTGCAGCACGCGCCGCTGACGCGAGCGCTGCGTACACTCAATATGGTGTCACAACGGATTGACTGTTTCGATTGTACTTTGAGGGAGTTCACACGGGCCGCATTTTGTTTTGTAACTTCATGTTAAAAATAATAATAATTTAATGATGTACCTAGTCCTATATTTATAACTATAACTACACTATTGTATTAGGTTAAGCCTGTGATGATAGCTGTAAGTGTGTTTAAATAAATAAATAAAATAAAGTTCGTTAACCCATCGTTAACCTGAGGGGTACCGTAAGCCGGCCTTGATATCGGTCAAGGCTAAAAAGGTTTTTTTAACCGACTTCTTAAAGTACTATTACTATATTATTTCTTAGACTTATAATATTAAGTAGATGGATGTTGATGATAAAAAAATGATTGTAAATAGAAGATTGGAAATTAAAAACTGAGTATTGGAGGTGATCGAAAAAAAGATGTAGGTATTTGCAATGGTTTTTGTAAACGCGACACTAGATTTGTTAACAATGTTTTGTTATTTTCTTAAATTACATCATGTACGTTATTATGGTAATTTAAACAGCGAAAATATATGATTAATTGTCAAAGTTAAAGATAATGTTTGGATAAAAAAAAGGTACAGTTTGGTGCCTCTAAAATTATATACGAGTAACGTTGGTAATTGAGTTAGGAAGCCAAAGAAACTAAGCCTGTTATGTTACCAAAATAATTTGTTAATATAAAACGTACTATGTTTATAAATGACAAAAGACCGATGCAAAGTTCTTAAAATAAGATGCTTAGCCAGAAAATTAGTCATATGACATAAAAATTGGTAAAACCACAAGAATTTCAAAACTTTTGTTTAAAAATAAGCTTTAAAAAGCTTGCGGTTTCAATACAATTATAAGTAAAAACAAAAGATAAAAAACCCATGTATTGCGGTTTTGAATTTAAATATTTATGTCCAGTTTTGATTTCTTACTTTGGCTGTTGACTCACATGAAACATACATAACACAGAAGCTGATTCTAAGAAAACAACTTTCTCGAAATTATCTCCTTAAGATTGACCTAGAGACGCATTAATACCGGTTTAAGAGTATAAAACAGATGCTAATGAGAATGACTAACTTCCTAGTTACTTCTTCAAATCTCAATTTATTTTATTTAGAATTTAGAAGAAATTCTAATTTTTTTTCTTCCCTAAAAGAATCAACAGGAAATCAGGCATTTTAGATGAAAATGGCGTAACGGGTCAAATAAAACCAAGTATCAAAATTAGCTCTTATGTTCAACTCGATTTCAAGATTTAGAGAAACCAACAGCCATAACTCCATGGCTAAATGTATAGTGTCTTATCGGGTAATTATTGTACCTCGACACGTAAAGGCCTATTGAAGAAACGCCATGGATCAGTACTAATCCAACACTCCCTCCGGTCCCGTCCTTTGTGGGAGGACTCATTTGATTATATTACCAAAATAAAAAAGGGCTGTGTATTTATTGAGAGTAGCAGTTCCTAAAGTGAGTTCCGCGGAACGTATGTTATGTAAAATGTGGATCTTTCTTTTTGTGTGTGTGCAAGCATAATTATTTTAAACTCACATACACAAACACTCAAACCCAGACAGAGTTAGAAAAGAGCAGCAAACTGTGGCATAGAGCTCACAGCCAGATATTGGGTTGCTTAAAAAAAGCTCAAGACAGGGCTCGTGACGCACATTGGGAGAGGGTATGTCCAGCAGTGGAAGAATACAGGCTAATGACGATGATGAAAATTAAATGTATTTGATGGGTGTTCCGCTATCTTAAAAGTATAGAAACCCCTGATGTTTTTAAATAAGAATATTATTATATTGAAAGTTTGAAACCCCTGATCTAGGGTAAATGAATATAATGTTCAGCAAACACTGCTACTTATATGGAAGCAGACAAAAATCTTAAAAAAGGTGTAAAACAAGCGTAAGGACAATTCGCAAATGCGTATGGAGTTAAGTCAACAACATTGTGGTACTACGGTATTTTTGCGTGTCACGCAAAGATACCGTAATATTTATCATAGTAGTACGGTGTATCGTAGCCCTTGTATTCCATATTCTGATTTTATTACTATTTTTCTTTTCTTCTTTATTAAATTTTGTTGATTCTTATTGTTGTTGTGTATTCATGTCATCATTGTTAGCCTATAGCAGTCCATTCTTAGACATAGGCTTCTCCAATCGCAGACCATTTCACGATTTTCGATCACCAGTTACTCACATTCACTTGTTACCAACCCCCTAACGAAGTTCGTCACTCACGAGTGACGACCTTCGTAAAGGATTTTGTTAGTCACAAATTCATATGATCACACGTATTCATTTAAATTTGTGTCTAAAAAAATAGTTTTAGATGATTTTTATTTTGTTTTCTTTTTTTATCACTTGTTCATTTTAATATTGTGCTATGCCCTGCGTCTGTACCAATAAATTTTATTTCTTTCTTTCAAAATCCTTTTAAAGAATTGTAATTTATTTTTATGTTCTAGTTGTCTGGTCTTTGATTGGTCTTTCCGTAACGATTTTCAAAGATGTATTGCTATGATAAATTAAAATATTCACATCACGTGCTTTTGACGCATTGCCGTACGTCTTATACAGTCCCCAAATTGCAAGCAGATAGTCTAGATTTATAAGTTGTTACATCAATAAAAATATGGTAGCAATATCTGATAATATGATTACTGATTAATAAGATAAGCTAATGGCAAGACAACTTTTAATATCCAACATTAAATCTGTAATTAGTTGAAAGTTTTATAATTAAAGGTGGTGTTTAAGTTGAAAATAATCTCTTAAGTTACATGAACCACTTTTTATCTAACTAGTTTAAGTGTAGATTCCCTGGACTCTCTAGTTATAATTACAGTTATTTATAATATCGCATTAAACTTTCATAACTATGAATTGCAGGCAGAAATTAATAACCGTAGAA
This sequence comes from Agrotis ipsilon, assembly GCA_028554685.1. Classification (NCBI taxonomy): domain Eukaryota; kingdom Metazoa; phylum Arthropoda; class Insecta; order Lepidoptera; family Noctuidae; genus Agrotis; species Agrotis ipsilon. Next base: position 3,208,003 of record CM052956.1, read on the forward strand.
GAATTAATAATTGTATTCATATTAAAATGTAGAGTTCTTCCTACTAGTGTAGAATCTCTCTTTCAAGGGATGTTTATTTCAGAACAACTAATTCATTGTAGATTACACACATCATCATCATCATCATAATTGATGACCATGACAATATATTTTTTCTGTTTTTTTTTCTTATGTCTCTCTAAACGGTAAGGTAGTATTTTTTTAAATTTGTTATTAGCTAATTGTACCTATTTTTTTGTTATTATCTATTTTGTTGCAATTTTTTATCTGTGAAAGCTTAACTGAACAAGTATAATACTTGTTCAGTTATGCTTCTACGGGTAAATAATTGCAACAATATAAACCAACAATTGGTTCTCAAAATTACATAAATTATCCGTATTAAATAAAGTACAAATATTTGTTCATTGCAGGAATCGAACCCACGACATACAGCCCAGCAATATTGCTCATTCACAGCGCCATATCATCAAATGGCGACACCACGACACCACGACATCCAAAACTAATGATCTCCCTATGCTTCAAACTAGAAAGAGAAGCCACACAAGTTCATTGACCGCGCGACCATGACCGACTAGTTTCGACTGCCGTGCTCGCCACATTACTGACCCAGTGGCCACTTTTAAAAAGTTCCCGTTACGTTTTTTAATGATAGTGACGTTAATTATGTTTTTAAGGCATAGAAGGACGTGTTTTTAAGTTAAATTGACGTAGGTAAGTGATGGAAAAGGAGGGTAATGGTTTAGTAGTTTTTGACAAATTAAATTTATTTTTGTATTCTTTAGATATATATAGGCGTACTATTATAGCGACACGCCTTGGCTTCGCACGGGAGCAATCGTTACTACTATCTTTTCATCAACATCTTCTTCCTGTCCTTATCCCATTTTATTTTAATCTTTACTATTTTATGCATTAAAACCTTTCTTTTGAATCACTCTATCAATTAAAAAAACCCGCATCAAAATCCGTTGCGTAGTTTTATAGATTTAAGTATGCATAGGGCTGTCCCTATGCATACTTAAATCTATAAAACTAATAGTACTAGTACTAGTATACTAGTATACTAGTACTAGTACTAGTACTAGTATAAAGCAAATTCGCTTTCCGCGTCCCTGTGGACGCGGAAAGCGAATTTGCTTTATACCATGTAGTTATAATTATATATAATTTCTCTAGGGCCATAAAGACAGTAAAAGCATAAAGATAAAATTTTCCTGGTAGGCATATTTACATTCACAGCCTCCCACTTCCCGCTACTAACCTGCCATGTTGATCGCACTTGACCGTAACATTCAACTACTTAATTGTAACTTGTGTAGTACGTTGACATTGTGGGCCAAGTTATAAGAGGCGAGCGCGAGATATAATTATGTTTAACACATCTTAAAATAAGATTTTTGTTTAGAATAGAAGTTAAAAATATTTTTTTCATGTTGGACACACGCAGAAATAATAAAGTAAAAATAAAAACATAACAAGAATTTTGTTGAGGATGTCCACACTAAAATTTACCCGGTATATAAACCAGTACCCGATTCAGTTTGATCGTTTTACATAGATAAGCATTGACAAGAAAATTCATGGTAACTCTTTCATTTTTTGTTATATGTATATGATACAGTAAGTTCCAATAATACTCAGATATAAGTTCCCTTTTTAAGACAGTCCCGGTGGACCCTTATTACTTATGTCAGGGAATAAGTATTTCAGATAGGTCGTCATTCCGATGCAAATCATTATCATTTACGAGTTTGCAACCTGCACTTCACTTAGAAGCAGAGGTGGCACAGGTGGTTTTGTCCCGACTTACGAGTTATAAGTCGTGGTTTTGAACCCAGCTAGGGGGAATATTTTATATAATTTATTTCATAACCATTGCTCTCAAAACGATGAAGGAAAACATTGTGAGGAAACCGGCATACTCTAAAACCAAAAAAAATACGACATGAGACATCTATGGCCCACATCCTCGCAGAGAGGCAGCCTGAATCCCAGCTGCGGGAACATTTATAGGTTGTTGATGATGATAATGAAGATGGACCTGCACTTAAAGTTAGTCCATCGGAGCTACTGTAATCTATCTGGAAGATTGTACATATTAAATAGCCATGCTAAGCTTCTACAAATTATCTAGATTTAGTTTCTAGGTCAACCTTTCACGTTAATGCTTTATCTGATTTGGGTAATGGTAAATATCACGCAAAGCGGTTTAGAGATTAAATGACAAACAGGAACTACATTTTATATCATCAGATCATAACACATTTGTGACATTGCGATACGTTTCCCAGATATTATATAAAAGTCTATATAAAATTATTCAAGCTACTACAGCATAGAATCAAAATCAAGGCATTTATTTCAAGTAAGCCAGTTCCAGGCACTTTTAAACTACCAAAGACCAAGAATATAACAGACAAAATAGTTATGGTGCTACAGTCCCACTCACAAAACATAGTAACTGTGAAAGTACCGTAGGTGCCCATGCCTATTCGTAGATCTCTATGGAGAAGAACGGGCAAGAAACTCCATAGACGCTCTTTTTCAATTGCCAAAATTATTAAAAAACCTTTTTTACATAATTTCCAGATGGTACATTATGTGATGACACGCAGGAAACAACATCTACATACCAACATATTATAAACGGCTCTAGCAATCGAACTGCTTCGGGCTAGTGGACTGCTAGACGTAGTATCCAGGTAAACAATACACGAAGTGCCCGAGCAGTTAAATTCAACTGTTAGCAGCTGCCAGTATTTGCTATCAACTACTCTTAGCAGTTCGCTCTCCCTCGAATAATTATGTGTAAATAGAAGACTGTACCCTTAGCACGACTTTTCTGTAAATGAGATGTAAAGTAAACTGTAACTTTGACACTTTCAAATTGACAATTTTCGAGGAAAAAATTAATTCCTTTTTCGCACACCAGAGGCGCTGTTCCATTTTTTTCTTGAAAATTGTCAATTTGAAATTGTCAAAGTTGCAGTTTACTTTACGTCTCAAATACTGAAAACTCGTGCTGACGGTACTGGTAGTACTTATACTATGTAATCGTAGCTTGAGCTAGTTGGTACTGATTTCTCGGATATCACATCTTGAAGACCACCGATAGTCGTTACGGGCAGGTACCCGAAATTTTGAATAGGTATCAAGCCCAGAAGTTTGACAAGTAATCTGAACTAAGGCTATCGTCAGACGAGGCAGACGTTACCCTTGGTTCAGACTGCTTATGTTGGCTTCTGTAACACGATTGTGGAAGTGACATATTTTACTCCTTGTAAATTACGGTCAGCATCCAGTTAAAGTGGAAGTTTCCTTATCCGACTGTACCAGAAGGAGGGTTATTTTGTTACACACGTCAGACTATAAATACTTACATGTCCAGTATCGGTAATTAGTAGCCCGAGATTGAGCTGTACTCCGTTTTCAAATACGCAACGCAATGCAACCGTTAAGACATTAATTTACTTTTTCTTTAGTATTATCTAGATTAAATTATTGTTTAGTGTGTAAACAGACTCTCGGATGCTAAATAGACTTATTTCTTTCTTTTAACTGTCTTACTATTCGCTTCTCATGTTTTAGTACTAGAACATAATTAAACACCGCTTCTTCACCTGCTTTGCACCTGACTCAGCCAAGTTGCGCACGATTATTATGTTAATGATATAACTGACGCACGCTGGCACGCGTTCCCATTTCTACTTCTAGTCGTTTTTGCTCGGAGAGATTGCTTGCTTTCAAAGGGTGTTAGGTATTGGACCGTTTTGATTTAATTGAACAGGTGATGTCTATTTCATATTATGTATTTCATTTTGTAGCAAGGTCTATAAAATCGAAACTACTTTGGACACATGGACTACACGTTGTGATAGATTATGATAATTATATTAGCCCTTCTGATACAGAATCTGGTATCCGAGAGGTGAAAACATTATTATCTCATACTGATCTGTACTAATATTTTAAAGCTGCAGAGTTTTTTTTTACAATTTAAAAAATCTATCTTGGTAGTCCATGTATCGAAGAAAGCTGTAAAACATCACGCTATGACCTAATAGACACAGACACTGGATGAAACCGTTATTACGTATTATTATGAGAACCTACTAAAGACCCACAAAACAGGAGGAATTTCGTACATTGACATATTATTTTAGGTCAATGTACGAATACGAATTCTTCCCGTTTTGTGACCGGACTTTAACACACTTTGAACTTTGTTTTTAGTCAAGAACTTTGTGATTCTCTCTAAATCCGTCAATCATGAAATGATATATAACTTTTTCAGCTCTGACAACAACTGAAAACACAGTTTTCTGTTTTTGAAAGATGTATCGTTATCAAGTACGGGAAAATCAGTGAGCAAAACTGCATCCACTCAAATGGTATAAATTCGCGTTCTCAATTCGAATCATGACTGACCGAATTCTTAACATTCTTTCTTTTTAAACAATAAATAACCGTGCCATTGATTTTGTCTAATGCATCATGAATAGCTACGAATGCTTGTTGAAACGATTTTGTGGTCCCATTTGTTAATCGCGATTTTATTTTGTTTGTTTTTCGTGAATGATTTTCCTGCTGAATCGTCAGAAATTGACGTACAGTGGAACATCAAGTTTATCTTTGCTAATTTTTATTCGGAGATTACTATGTTCAGAAAACTTTATATTCTATATTAACGCTGTTTTTTCAGCATTTATCAGGATTTTTTTGAAGTTTAAGTCCCTTTTGTCCACTTGGCGATACAAGTCTCCGATACTATGTAACAAATGACAAATAAATGTTCTGTTATAATTTTGACGATTGCAAAAAAGTGTCCATGGAGTTTCTTGCCCATTCCTCTCCATAGAGATCTACGCTTTGAAATAAATCGGCATCTACAGTACTTACACAGTTTTTATGTCTTGTGACTGGGACTGTAGCCCCGTAACTATTTTTGACCTATTTTATTTTACTTTTTCCTTTGACAATTAAAAACTGGCCTACTTACAATAAATGATTTGATTTGATACCTTACGATTTATATTGCGATAGTCCTACCTGGATATCAAAGTCGTAAGGTATCGGAGACTTGCGTTGCCTTGTGTACCAAGGGGGTAACAAGTGATCCGATTCGATTTTACTGCAGCAGTGCAACAACCCGACATAACGTACCTTAATAAAAGGTTTGTATCAATACACGATAATTTGTGTGCAATGCCATACCATGGTTAGTCCATCACAGGCGGAAACACTTTCCAATTTATGTCACTTTGCGCTTCACAACGCTCGAAAAGTATACAACCGATTTCCTACTCTATTTCTATGAAATTAAGTTGTTTTTGTAAAATTGAAGATGTGTGCGTTATGTGATATGAAAAGTGTTATTTTTCTTTTCACTACCATATGTTTTTTTGGTTTAATAGATCGTGACATTGTCTTTTAGGTCCCCGTTTCCGTGACCGTCTTGTATTGCATGACACGTTGTTAAAACATGTTTTTATAGCACATTATTGCTTCTTTTATGAAGTAAATAATAAGTTAGAAAAGCTGTACTTGTGTAATAGTTACAATCCATCCATTAGTGTTACCTAAATGGAATTTTAAGATGTATTAAATGTATCTATTAAATAATTAGGAAGTGGCCATTCCAGAAATTCGCACTAAGAGCATCTTTAGTAATGTGCACTGTAGAAGAATGGAACTCGCCGCCTGAATCTATATTCTCGAACGCATACAACCCGAATCTCTTCCACGTTAGAGTGAACAGGCTGGTCTGGCTAAGCTCACTCTATTATAGACTGGTGTATGTCACCTCTGACCTAGATTCGAGTTAGAGTGAAAAACAAACCCATTTCAAAAAATAAAAAGGGGACATCTTTTTAGTGACTGACCAAGATAGAGTCACTCAAAGGACATGAATCAACATAAAATTATTGACACACAGTATATTGTGTTTAAAAAGTAAAACATATATTAAATGTAGATTCTGTTGACCTGGGGATACTGATAACTAATATTACGAAATATGATGATGGACTCTAGGGTACCTTCAAAATAGACTTCTATTCTCATTTGTCACCATTGCATTTGTCACAACTAGTGACGATCAAGAAAATAATATCCCATTGTGTTCCTACACTGCAAACATTATAGGCTGATTGATTAATTTATGAATATGAGTACTATGAGTAGTGTTTAAAGAATATTTAATGTGGCATTTAGAGCCGAAGCGCACCACGTTTATTAAACGCGCCGTTGACTCGGGTTTGTAGCGATACAGACGCGATGCAAATGCGCATTTGAGACTTTGTATCGCGACAACAAACTGTTCTGTTTGACAAAAACACGCCGTCGACGCATTTAAAAAACGTTGTGTTTATAGGCCCTTAGTGTTACATTGATTTTGAACTTGGCTATAAAACCGAAAAAGAAGAAAGTAACTACAACTTTTTTTTTTAGGTGTTGAAATTATCAAATGAGTCTGCCCGCCCTGGGTGGGCGGAAGGGACTGTTAGACTTTTACTGACTAAAATCCACCCGTGTTCTTACGGATGCCCTTGCGGTCCTGTCAATTTTGTGATAGAAAGTACAAGTATCACAAAATTGACAGGACCATCACCTCAAACTCATTTCTCTTTCTCCAATAGTGCGAAGAATGCCATCCTTTTGCTTGTTATGGTACAGAAACCATTCATTTAAGGCTAAGTATGCCACTTCGCTCACGAACACAACGGGACTTTAATGGTCACAATGACTGACACACATCTGCCTTTTTATGTTTTACGTTATTGATAAATCGAATTAGTTTTGTTCACGAATGCTTGTTTCACTTTTATGCTCATCATCGTTATTATCTCTAGGTTAATATCATAATTTGCTTTCTTTGGGATAATTCGTTTTGGCTTTGTGGCTTCATGACTAAAATGGTTCAGTTTATGTAACCAGTACCCTTTTTTTTTACGTGGTAAAATCATCAAATGAGACCTCCCACCCCGGGCAGGGCGAGAGGTACTGTCAGACTTGTACTGACTAAAATCCACGGTGTCCTTCAATAGCCCTTTATGTTCCGGGGTACTTAGCACGAGTTTTCAGTATTTGAGACGTAAAGTAAACTGGCACTTTGACAGTTTCAAATTGATAATTTTCAAGGAAAAAATCAGTTCCTTTTTCGCACACTAGAGACGCTGTTCCATTTTTTCATACAAGAAACGCTGTAAATACTGGAAAAACGCTGTAAAGTAAAAGAGTGAAAACTTGTGCTAAGGGTACTGGCCATGCACTTAGTTGCCTTACAGTAAAACCCTTACTGATAAGTAATTTATTTATGAAGAACCATAACACCTTTAACTAATTAATAATGTTGGTAAACATCTGATACCTACTAAGTAGTACACTAAGTCTTAAAATGTATTTTAGACTAGTTTCTGCATAGAATCTTTTATTAATTTCAGTTACTTCATTCTTCATTTTCACTATGTCATTTATCTGTTATCAATTTTACTACTCAACTTTTCTGTGGCTGATTTTTCAATAGTCAAATAACTTTTATACCAGGAATATAAATGTCGGTTTGACAGCTTATCTATAGAAAATGTGTCAAATCGCTATTTTTATTGAAAAATCAGCCCTAACACAATTAAAATAACATTACCCGCTGAATCTGTTGTACCTCTCGAGGCCGTAGTATTATAGATGTCATTCAAGAAAGTGAGATTCGTAAGCAATTTACGAACTGACACTAATGAATAAATAATGTCACAATTCTAACTCATAATTTAACAGTAGGTACCACAAAAACCTACTTCTCACAGCTGACATTTAAACCTGTCTCTAAAATTCTTCAATTTTTGCTATGCTACTAGATTTTTTGCCGATTTGGCCTAGTCGCGTGCCGAGTGCATGACCGATACTTTTATCCATATAAATCGAAAATTTTCTGGTTTCACGTTAAGTTGCTGATGCTTCTTTAAAAATAACAATCAGTACCTTCAGCACGAGTTTTCAGTATTTGAGACATAAAGTAAACTGAAACTCTGTCAATTTCAAATTGACAATTTTCAAGGAAAAAATTAGTTCCTTCTTCGCACACCAGAGGCGCTGTTCCGTTTTTTTTATACAAGAAACGCTGTAAATACTGGAAAGACTCTGTAAAGTAAAAGAGTGAAAACTAAGTGCTAAGAGTACTGGTTGAAGAGTCAAAGCATGAGAATCACGGGATACTAACAGCAGAATTAACAGACACATAAATGAAAATGGGTGACGCAAAATTCATCATGCTACTAATACTAAAGCAAGAAAGGATAAGAGAGATTCTACAAAGGTTAGCAGTCCTCTAAAACTATCGAAAATGATGAACATTTAATAAACGCTTCAAGCAATAAACGCATCGAGAGCTTCAGATCAATTACAATAATGAAAGCACCAAATCTCTCCCGGACAGACGGTGAAAGCGTTATACTTTATAGGTATTGTAAAACAAGGATAACTTGTACTAAATGAAAGTGCCCTTAAAACGAAATTATCTTTGAGCGAAAGTAGCCTTGATTCAGAGTAGGGAAACATAACACCAGCACAGAGCTAAGAAGGTTTACAGATACAATTAAATATAATCTTATTGCCAATGGGTTTAAGACGGACATTCAAAAGCAGCTGTAAACATTATGGTTTCAATGAATGCATCATATACCGCTGATTAGGACAATAGACATTATAAAATCATCATGAAAGACATCAATCACTCACAACGACATAACAAAATAGAATATTCAGATCATCAAAAAATCATAAATAGATGCACAAATGTTTTTATTTGGGAATGCATTTCGCAAACATGTCGATGATATTTTAGTAAGTACCTAACTTAAAAGAATTAAATTACTATATTATGATTATAATGCATATTTTTTTAAATAAATTAAATATATACTATTTAGAAATGCGTGAAAGTGCTACCGTTATTCAATCAGCTCTAATTAAAAAAATAACAACTGTTTACAAAGATTCACCGATCCCACAGTCAAACCATTACAACAGTTTTGTGGGGCTTAATTTATAATTCTGTATTACTACGAGAAAATAAATAAAGGAATAATACTATTTAATAACCCCATCAGCAAAACTGACGAAGTTTTGGAAGACGAAGAACAAAATAGTATGTAGATGATAACCATCCTTAAGATCCAGGCAAACACGAACAAAAACCGTGTCTCATTTCTAAGAACTAAGAAGACAAGACAAGTGTAGGTACAACAACGGCTAATGTTTACATCTTCAACAATAAGTTACACAGTCTTCAAAGTGAGGCACTTTCTCCCGTTGTTATATTATTTTGTTTGTACACACTGTTACTGGTCAAGTGTGATTGGAAGGAGGTTAAAGAGATGAGAGTTCTGTTTTTGAACGACTGACATCGATGACTAATTGGGAATTCTCCTTAAGATTTCGCTGATGTTATTTTTAAAGGATTAGTTTATTATCATCATCAACACGAGTTTAGATCTCCTCTCATTTGTGCTATGTTTCTTTAAACTGCGCCAGTCCTAACAAGGTTTTACCTGCGATTTTGTAAATATCGTCCAGTTTATTGCGATTAAGAACAAGAGTAGTTAAGGTAAATTATTCGTATCTGTAAAGTGTGAACTAAAGAGCCACTTTTCCTATCTAAATGAAATTAATGTACTTATTTAGTACTAAGTTGAAAAAATATTGGATCTATTCTCAATTTTGTAGTATATTTTTAGGACATAAAGGTGGCACCTCAATCTAAACGATTGAATTGAGGAATCACTTCAGAATTAGGAACTTCATGAATAAAATTTCATCATCATCATTATCATCAGCCATTAATGTTTCCACTGCTGAAACACAGGCCTTCTCTATGAAAGAGAATCCACCACGCGGACCCTGTGCGGGTTGGTAGATGTCACATGTTATCGAATTTGATGGTTCTAGGGCATGCCGGTTTCCTAACGATATTTTCCTTCACCGTTTTGAGAGCAGTGGTGATGAATTAAATTATACAAAATAATGCACTAGGCTGGGTTCAAACCAGGTTTGTAGGACTTGAGATTAGTTAATTTACAAAATCAAAGTTACCAAACATTAGGCATAATAATATGTTGTCTTCTCCGACAACGTAACTCGTAATTTTTCCAAGAAACAATATTTTAATTAATGCACAATTTCTTCATCATTTAGTGGCAATTTTATTAGATTTATAGGATAACAATCAGGTTACTGAATATCAAAAATTGCAGATGCCATGCTTAAGCACCATATTAATTAATTTGGAAAATTGGAAATAAATGAGGAATACAAACAAATACTCTGCCAGGCCCTGTTGTTTATTATCATAATAGCTGTTACAAATGATACTTATTTACATTTGCCTACAAAAATGTAAGCTTCAGAGAAATCTCACCCTCTTTGATAGTGATGTCAGTAACAAAAGGGGTGAGTTTTCTCTGAAGCTTACCATGTCAACTTTTTTTTTTACGTGGTAAAATCATCAAATGAGTCCTTCCACCCCGGGCAGGCCGGGAAGGACTGTCAGACTTGTACTAACTAAAATCCACGGTGTCCTTTAATAGCCCTTTATGTTCCGGGGTCACGGTGATGGAACAAGTCCCGCGACCATACCATACCAGCTTGCATTCAATTTTCGAATGAACCTAACGTTATTTTTCGTTATATTGCTATTCAATTCTACAAATTGCATAACTCTGTGCTCTCTCCGGTACAATGTCAAGAATTTAGCAAGTGCATGTGAGTTTGCAGTTATTATTGAACACGCACGAATACTTATACTCAAATAAAATTTATTATTTATTACGTTTTGGTGACGTATTTCTGGCATTGTTAATATGTCTTTAACCGACTTTAAAAAGGAGGTTCTTAGTTCGACCCGTATTTTTGTTTGTGTTCGTTTGTCAGCGATTATCTCGCGTTTGACTGAACGGATTTTGATGCAGTTTTCAGAACAGTATTTGTAACATTTTTGAGAAGGTAAGAGAAGGAGTAACGCGCCAAAATGTTGATGAGTTGCTCTATCGGAAGCCAAAATGTTTTTAATCTATTCTCATTAGTACCTACACCTTCCTGCCGGGGTCGCGGGACGTATTTCATTACCGTGACCCCGGAACATAAAGGGCTATTGAAGGACACCGTGGATTTTAGTCAGTACAAGTCTGACAGTCCCTCCCGCCCTGCCTGGGGTGGGAGGACTCATTTGATGGTTCTACCACGTAAAAAAAAAGTACCTACACCTACGGTTCTGTAGCTCGTAGTAATCAGATTACTGTTATAATAGGTTAAGCAGTTTTGTTACTAACCCTATAGACCATTGTAGTCTGTTCAAATAAAGATAATAGAATATAAAATGTTTACTTAAACTTTTAACTATTTCCGCGATTTTTAATACTGTCTTGAAAGCTTTTTAGGTAAGATGATTTTAAGTAGTTGTTAACGCACCTCTATTAAAATATAAAATAGCCCATAATTTCCCGCAACTTGATGTCGAACGCACTTGGCCGCAAGAATGCACCAGTCCATGGGTAACAGGTTTATAGCTCATCGGATGTAGAATCATAACAACCTAATTACCTCATTTAATGATCATAAATATAAAACATTTATGAAAGTAATATTATCGGAAGGAAAGTAGAAAGAGGATTCTTTGGCACAAATTAAATTAACGTGAAAATGCCATAAACATTTTTCAAAAACTTAAAAAAAGAATAGAAACGCATTTGAACAAAAAAAAATCAAATTCAGAACGCAATCGAACGAAAACGGCTGAACGCACCGCATCACAAAAAAAGTTAACTTACCGTTGATTAATACTTGTAACGAACTCACGTTAACTCGCGATTACCCGTTGTGATACGCCCGGGTACCACCGCGTATACCGATAGACTGGCAGTTGAAGATGCATAACGGTATATCGTGCCACTTCCCCTAGTGGAACACACAAGACACAGAACATTCCAACAAGAACTGTGTCGACAAAGGTAAACTAGATTCCGCACCGTACCCTTCGGAAGAAATTAGAAGTCTAAAAAATGCGGCCTCGGTAAGGTTTAGTATGTAAATTAATTTACTGTTTTCCTGAGATGTTAACAATATCGATGGGTGTTTGAAATCTTTGGACGCTTGCTGGTTGAAGCTGTGAACTACTTACTAAACAAGAGGTGTTTACTAAATCGTACTGAATACGTTGTCAAGTACGAAGTAAGCAATTAAGTACCTGTAAGATATTCCTGATAGAGAGAGTGATATTTGCCTAGGTCATACTAGTTTCGAGGAGCAGTGGTGGCCCAATGGTATCGGTCCCGACTTACGAGTTGTAGGTCGTGGGTTCGAACCCCGCCAGGCACATTACTTTGTGTAATTTACTTCATCACCACTGCTCTCAAAACGGTGAAGGAAAACATCGTGAGGAAACCGGCATGTCCTAGAACCAAAAATCCGAAGACATGTGTCATCTACCAACCCGCACTAGGCCCGCGTGGTAGATTATGGCCCACTCCCTCTCTCAGAGAGGAGGTCTGTGTCCCAGCAGTGGGAACATTATAGGCTGATGATGATGATACTAGTTTTGAAGATGCGTCTAAAATACTGATACTGATAAACGATCTAATCGTCACAAATGTAGGGAAATAAAAATAGAGAATATCGTAGAGACTATCAGATAGTTCAGGGGCATGGGAAGACCAAACAGTGTCCAGTTATGGACCATGCCTAGGTCGACGTCACCGAGCGACAATGCATCGTATACTCGTGTTCCACGCGCGCCTAAAAGAGCTGTCAGCAATATGACGCGGAACTGTCTCTTCAGGTCACCGTGACCCTGGAACTTAAAGGGCTATTCAAGGATCACCGTGGATTTTAGTCAGTACAAGTCTGACAGTCCCTCCCGCCCCGCCCTGGATACTGGGCACTTTTTTGATGATTTTCCGCAATAAAAAACCAAACCATATAGAATGTTGTTACATCGATGGTATTACGAGACAAATCTACAAGCTTCTCGGAGGTTCCACAACAATCTCGACACCTCTACTGAAAATCCCACTTGAATTTTCTAGAAATTTCTACCGTTATCTTGATATTTCAAGACGGTTCTGGAATGTTCCAGAAAGTATAGGCCCATGTGAAAGTCTATGGATGTATCTGGAACTTTTGACTATTTTCTAGAAACATCTAGTGGCGCGACGAGTCAGTATGGTTTTGACTAGGATCGAGGTGACTCGACAGTGAATTTGAAGTGATAATCTCCTAGTGACTTTTAAGTGTGTGTTTTAGTGTGCAATGTTTAGTGCTTGATTCAGTTAGTATTTAAAATATTTGGTTCATTAATTCGCGTTAATTAGGTTGCAGCTAGTACGTAAAATTAATTGTTCTATTGGTTTTTCAAATTATTTATTCTTCACAAAAATGGAAACTTGAAGACGAAAATGGCATCTAAAAAGCAAAAAACAACCTCTAACTAGTACCTAAGTTTACCATATTTATCAAAAGAACAAAATTTGTTATTTCCAAATTACAAGAAGAGATTAAATACCATGAAACTTAACAACTTGATGTTTCAAGTTGCATTCATTAAAAAGGAAGATAGGAACAGCAGATAGAAAATAATAATCCAAAGAAATTAATGTCCAAGTTCGAATACATCCCAAATAATTAACACTGAAGAGTTTAGAAATGCAAACATAGATGGCGCTGTACGCAATGAAACACAAGAACAACAAGATTTAACACAATGGATTTCATCAAAGAGTTACAACAATACAATAATAGAGGGCGCTGTAACCATAAATGACACTGTAAAGTCTACTGTGTCACTTTTATAGTTACAGCGCCCTCTGTTTGCAGATAGTAGGACAGACATGTTTATCAGTTGATGACGACATTTACATTGATGTGACTTTATTTTATTGAAGAATTAAAATAAGTAATTAGAGTTCATTACTTATTTAATTTCATAAAAAAAATAAAAAATGGAGAAATTGATTCTTTAACCTTAAAAATGAATAACTGTGTCTAAAAAGCTGAACCGTCAAACAACGAGAGAGAATCTCCAGTTCTTAGAAGAAAAGAGATAAATAACTTAAAACAAGTAGGATGTAAATAACTATCTTCGTTAATAAAGTGATTCTGGTGGAAAATGAGACAAAGCAGCTTTAAGTGCGTGATGCATTATTTGATAGTTCTACTGTTGCTGCATAGATGTCGCTACTTGTTATTTTGTTGACAACGGTGTTTATGTTTGCTGCGCAGACGACAGACTACCATGTTCCTGGAACTCAAAGGACAAACGAAGTATACAGGGTAGGTTTTTAGTCAGAAACCGACAGTCCCTAACGCCCCACTTAGGACGGAAGGTTGTCATTTGATAATTTTAACAACGTCAAAAACAAGTTGTTTTTAAACTATTAGAATAAAATTCAGGATTTCAACGAAACGCTAAATTCTATTTCAGTGGTTTTAAATAAGAAAAAAATATATATTCACGAAACCCACGTCCAATGACATTGAGTAGTAGTTACCTAATTATTACAAACAAATGATAAAAATAAAGTTTTTCAATTTTGTGCCTCACTGCTGGGCAAAATACAGAACATTTAAACGTTAATATTTAATTCAGTAGTCTGTAACTGACCTTCGTGATAATAATGCTTTGATTTTGTCCTAGTGCTTGAAAAATGTATTCTCAAATATCTTTCATAATTATATTCCTTATAGTCTGCTTTCTTCGCGTAATCTCTGAAAAATCCTTATTTCATTTCATTTCTTTTTCACGGATGATTATAAAAAAAAATACCTAGTTGCATTAAGACGTCCAGGATTTGTGTCTACTTTTACACCCAGTGAAGTTACAGTTCCTGTATTTATGAATAACAATTGTAGCAGTTTTAGATACTATAAATCGACAAGGACAAAGACATCTTCAAGCTCTCACTAAAGCCTTTATGTGTTTACATGGCTTTATTATAGTGAGCTGTTGAGAATTCCAAAGCTGTCACTATCGAAATCTTCCTCGAACAAGTTACAATAATCCTCTTTTTCGTTTTCAACACAATCAGCCTGCCAAATCCCATGCTCGTCACTACAAGATAATCTTCTTAATTAAGCGACAGTTTATGGACGTGTCTAC